>CM019150.1:48452874-48588512 GCA_009733165.1 Naja naja
GAGTTATGTATGGGGCCAGGGATAGACAAAATGGTTGAAAACTGGGTAGCAGCCTGTAGGAATTGTCAGGAAATGTGGCCTGCACCACCAGTCGCCCCTAAGCAGGAATGGGAATGTCCTAGGGGACCATGGTCCAGAATTCACACTGATTTTGCTGGCCCTACAAAAGGGCATACTTTTCTGATTGTAGTAGATGCATACTCCAGATGGCTTGAGGTTCTCCCTATGTCCTCCACCACCGCAGAAGCTGTCATCAAACAGTTGAGGAAACTTTTTGTAACTCATGGGTTGCCCGATGTTATTGTGTCCGACAACGGTCCCCAATTTACTGCCATCCTTTTTGAATCATACTTAGCACAGCAGGGCATAAGGCATGCCCTTACGGCCCCGGGCACCCCTCGACTAACGGCCAGGCTGAACGTATGGTACGGTTTACTGAAGAGAAACTTCAACATTAGGTCCTGGGGACATCACTGAAAAGGTGGACAAACTGCTCAGTATCCAACACATTACCCCCAGCCCTTCCATCAATTTAACTCCTGCCGAACTCTTAATGGGCAGGAAACTCAGGTCAACCCTCGACCGCCCTCACCCCACTTATGCAACCGATGCACCAGTAGATTCCACTAACAAGACTCGCATTTTTCACCTGAGGGATCGAGTTTATGCTAAAAATCTTGTGGGCGAACCCTTATGGATACCTGCAGAAATCATCCATGTAACGGGGCCCAGATCTTACAGGGTTCAAACAGAGGATGGTTTCATTTGGAATAGGCATATAGACCAATTACGGTCCAGGAAGTCCCTAGACATTCGCCCTTGCTCCTTTCCAAACTCATTGCACACAACCCAATCCATGGGGAAGGGAGACATTGTGCATAATGAACAAGTAATATACCCCCAGTCTAACGAGCCAACACGGCAGAAGCCACCCCAAACCCTAACACAGTCCTCACAACTGCTAACACCAATAGAGGACAACACAACCTTAACAATTTTAGAGGATGACATGGGGCCAGAGGTGGACTGGGAGGAGAGACCAGGTGGGAGTAACCAAACCAAATCCACCAGCCAAAAGAGTCCAAATAAAGAAATGTCAACAACTTCCATTCCCTCCAAACATATGGAGGTTCCTAGAACACCTGAACCACGCAGGTCCAAACGAAACCGTAAGAGCCCCAACTATTTACAAGAATACATTAGATAGATGGGGTTTGAGTATGGATTGGACCAAGTGGGGAGGGGTGTAATGTATGTAGCATTTGAAATGATTGGTTATAAATGTACATAGTTTGAAATGATTAGTTGAAGAAAGTGCAGGAAATCTGAGCACAGCCATTGGCTACCAGCCGCGGCAGCCGGCTATAAAAGCTGCTGCAGCTAAGCCATTTTGGGTCCGTTCTGAGCTGTAGTCTGAAAATAAAAAGAAGCTGAAGCACTTTGCGTCCTGTCTCCTTCTGAACTTAACACAACTCTTTTTTGACTATATAATCACAATTTGACATCCTCTTCTTACAGGAAACCTGGGCCCTTGCAAAGATACAGCTAGATGGTTATTGGACCAATTCTATCCCGGCTGTACCAAGTAAGGTGGGTGGGAGAGCTAAAGGGGGTATTGTGACATTAGTTAATACAGCCCTGCAATTTAAATGTGTATCACTGCCACCTTTTCAGCCATGGGTGGTGACTACCTTACTTTTATACAAACAGGTGGAGATTTTGCTTTTTAATATCTATATTCCTCCACTCAATAAAAAGTATTTGATTAACAAGATTTGGGATGACATAGAAGATTTTATCCTTGGCTGTACAGACAAATACCCCACAGCAGCAATAATCATTGAGGGACCTAAATG
Organism: Naja naja; assembly: GCA_009733165.1. Classification (NCBI taxonomy): domain Eukaryota; kingdom Metazoa; phylum Chordata; class Lepidosauria; order Squamata; family Elapidae; genus Naja; species Naja naja. The sequence goes on from CM019150.1 coordinate 48,454,731, forward strand.
CTAGGATGGGTCCAAACGATCAAGCATTATTTAATCAATTTAAGATCTATTACGATGAGAATGTACCAGAAGAACCCCTGCATTCCAGACAATTTAAAGACCCTAAAGCGAATTGGGCAGGTTTATGTGTAAGACAGATGACTTTACGTTTGGACCTTTGTATCCTTAACAGTTCCACAAAAGGTGACTACCCAGGGGAATATACTTATCAGGGAGCAGGAAGAAAATCCATAGTTGATTATTGGATAATATCGTATGACCTCCGGAAATTCTTGCAAAAGATGGAGGTGGACTCATGACTAGAGAGCGATCATAATTCAGTAATCCTTACTCTCACATTACACCATAAATCTCTGAGGACTGGTTCAATTTACCTTCCCAGGTTAGAAGTCAAAATACCCAGGTAAAAATTAAATGGACGGAGAAAAATGCAAAGGAAGTTGCTAAATGGATGTTAGTGCCAGAAACAATAGAACTTCGTACATCTTTATTAAAAAATAAGTTTGAAGGATCATACTTAGAGGGGCTTGAAACTTTAATTTCAAATTTGAAATTGGTTCTCATTAACAGAATACTAGCTCAATCCAAAAAGCCGATTTTAAAGAATAAAAACTGGTTTAATAGAGATTGTGTACAACTGAAAAGGACATAGAACGAAGAGTATAGGAAAAGCAAAAATGCCCCTTCTGAGGATCACTCTCACTACTTAAAGCAGTTGAAGGCTCAATATAAGACACTGCTAAAAGAAAAGAAAAGTGCGGCTCTGAAGGAGTCTTGGCAGAGATTAATTGCATCAGTCAAGACAAAAAATACATCCCTTTTCTGGCATATCACTAGAGGATTGGGGAAATCCCCTTTACCCCCTATTAATCAGGTACCAATACATGCCTGGGAAGAATATTTTAGAGAGCTATATACAGACCCTGACTATGTAACTAAGAAAAGTCAAATTAGCTTGGTTACACCAGGAGAGATATCCTGATTGATCGGAACCCTCAAGGCTAATAAGGCACCAGGTGCTGATAATGTCCTACCAGAAATAATCAAAAAGAATGCCAGTTGGTGGGCTCCACTTTTAGCATCTCTGTTTACATTTATAGATAAAACTGGCCATATGCCAAGAGATTGGGGATTAGCAATTATCATACCAATCTATAAAAAAGGTAATAGAAATGACCCAGGTAATTATAGACCTATTAGCCTTCTGAGTGTTATTAGCAAATTGTATGCCAAACACTTAAACTATAAACTCCAGGATTGGCTAATTTCTGGGGATAATTCAAGATGAGCAAGCTGGTTTTAGAGAAGGGAGATCTACGGTAGATCATATCTTGTTACTCTACCATCTGGTTCAAAAATACTCGAATAAAAAAAAATCCTCTCTTTTGTGGCCTTTCTTGATTTTAAGCAGGCCTTCGATTCGATATCTAGGAATATTCTCTGGGAGAAATTAAACGCACTACCATCGATAAACGCCTCCTTTTCCTCATACAAAAATTGTATGATAACTCCACCCTGAAAGTGAGGTGTAATCCTCAAGGGACCTTAACCAGCCCAGTAAGGGTACAAAAAGGGGTACGGCAGGGTTGCATCCTATCCCCTCCTTTTTAATTTCTACATTAACCCTCTGATTAACCTCTTACAGAACCCTGATTTACATTCCCCAAACGTAGCACAATGTAAAATCCCAATTCTCCTATATGCCGATGCTGCTGCTATAATCTCGCAGACTCCAATAGGTCTGAAGAGAGCAATTATGGCAACACTTGAATTTTGTAAACAGAATAACCTGGTCCTTAACTTTGATAAATCAAAAGTTTTATTTTTTGCTAAAAGACCTAGACAATACTCCTGGAAAATAGAAGGGTATAGTCTAGAACAGGTCAGGACATTCAGATATCTTGGGGTAGTTTTCCACACACAAGAGACATGGAGGGAGCACCTGGATCACACACTGCAAGCAGCCTATAGATCCTCAAATGCAATTAAACACTTTTTTTACACCGGTGGTGGGCAATTAGTACCTGCGGCCTTAAAACTTTTTGAGGCCAAAACATTGGCTCAAATCCTATATGGGGCACAAACAGGAACCCTTGCAAAAAAGACTTGCTAGAACCTATTCAAACCAAATTCCTGAGAGCCATCTTATTTGCACCCAAAGGAACTCCAAATGCCCAAGTAAGAATCGAGACAGGCATGCCTCAAATTCAGGTAAGAGCCTGGAAGATGATGATCATGCATTGGCTAAAAATGCATTTCTTCCCAGAGGGACTGACCCCTCTAATACTGATTGATAACTACCCCTCCCCCTGGAAGCAGGCAATAGACCACAAACTGGGTTCTTATGGACTCTCACCAGTATTCTTAATGTCCCTAGGCTTTGACCAAGCAAAGCAAGTAATAATCAATAGAATGAAGGACATGGAGTTCCAAGAAGAATTAAATAGGTTGGCTTGCCACAGCAGGGACAATCAAACAGGGAGTGTGGGAATCGGCAAGATATCTGAATGATCTGACCTTCCCAAAACAAAGAATAGCTTTCTTTAGAGCCAGATTCAATATTGTCCCATCAGCACTTCTTCAGGGCAGGTATAAGAAAACACCAATAGCAGAATGGGTATGTATATGTGGTAAAGGAGAAGTTGAAGATATCTCACATGTTTTATTGTACTGTGAGCTATACAGAGTTTATAGGTTATTGTATATTCTCCCCTTACTAGAGAGATTGCCAGGGAGGGCAGACAATTTTTATGTAGACTTTCTCCTCCAGGATTCAAACCCAGGTATTACCCATGTAGTAGCAAAATTCTGTGTTGCTGCAATGTCTACAAGGAAAAACTGGTTACAGAATTATAGCGTCAATTTATGACAATTTTGTAGATAGAACAATCTTTGGAAAATGTTATTTACACACATACTTATTGGATCTCCACTAATATAAACTAGGGAGTGACCCTAATTGTTCGAGAACACATATTTTCTTAATAGGGATGTTGTTATCTACTAGTAATGTATTATAATGACAATATTTTTATGTATATGTAAATAGTGGTGTCTATTGCTGGTCTAAGACCGTAATAAAGTTTTATTCATTCACTCTGCTCAACTTTTTAAGACCTGCATTCTGGTTATAAATTCCCTCTAGCATAGGTGCTACCTAATCTAAGATTATTTTGATTTACAGTAGTGCTATTTTGAACCATCTTACAGTCAAGATATAGAGGTATGTTAAAATTGCTTCAGGCATTACAAGGAACATCATCTAAAACATGACTCATGTATTTAACTGTCAGTACTTTTTAACCATATGCAGAAAGAAATACTTTTAAAAGACATGCCCAAAATCTCTCTGCACATTAAACCTGAGTCTCTGCCAGGTGATTTTTCCCCCCTTTGGCTATTATAACAAAACACAATAGGCTAAAAGGATGAATTATGAAATCACAACAATCTAGTAATAAAACAGAAAATTGGTAGTTGCAGAAACAGAAAAGCAATGAGACACACTATTCCCAGCCCCCAACACAATAAAATAATTAAAATAGTAAAATGTAAAATTATCTCAGTACTATCCACAGGGAAAATGAAAAAGTCACTTTGGTAGAAATCATAATAACTTTTGCAGGAGTACTTGTAAAGGTCATGTTGGTCAAAACAGCATTATTGAAGACTTGCCATATCAACATTCATGGAGAAGGGTCTATGAGAAATTGCAAGAAAGGTGGGAGAATCCTATGACATTGTAATTAACAATTTTTATGACATATTGTGTGACATTTTAATTACCACCCATAGTCAGAGGGTGCTTAAAAATGTTTTCTAATCAAACTGGAAACAGGTAGTGAAATGGATGTCCCAAAGTTGAGTCCTCGACTTGTCAATGTTTTATTATTTAGTTAAAGATGTGTATTGATTCCTTATCAAACATACAGATGACACAAATTGGAGCAGATGAGTAATACTCAGGAACATAGATATTACTTCATGATGGGTTATTAAAATGATTTTGATTTAACAAAAATAAATTCAAAGTACTTCTATTAGTACAATTAGAAATATAATTGTATAGGTATAGAATAGACAACTACATAATGTTCAGATCTTGTGGAAAAGATCTTGGAATAGTTATTAATTGTGCTCAATGTGAATCAGCAGTGCTGCTGCCTAAAAAGGCAAATGTCGTTTTAGACTGCATCCACTAAACATCTATCTATCCCATCTCTCTCCCTCTCTCTCCCTCTCCCTCCTCTCCCTCTCTCTCTCTCTCTCTCTCATCTGTCTCTCTCTCTCATCTGTCTCTCTCATCCATCTATCTATCTATCTATCTATCTATCTATCTATCTATCTATCTATCTCTACCTCTACCTCTACCTCTACCTCTATCTATCATCTCTACCTCTATCTCTATCATCTCAATATTAGTATGCTGTCCACTTTGCAAAACTCTTCACAATTCATAATAGCAAAACATGAACTAATACAAATATCCAGTAACCAAAGCCCATCCAACAGCAAGGGGGTGTGTGTTCAAACTGAAGCAATGAGGGAGTTAGCATGACTTTAGTGAAAACATATTCCAAAGTGCTGGGAAGAACCATGAGAAAAAAAGCCAACTTTCTTTTTCTCATTCCCCCAGAACACCCAGGCAGAGAGAATCACAGCATATTTTCCTAAATCAATCTTACATCCAGAAATATGTTAATTGGAGGAGCTTGTCCCATAGAAATAAAGGACCTGATAAAGGGATGTACAGATAATGAACATTATTGTTTGGTCAGATATATTCTGCTGAATCAGATCTGTCCTGCGTACAGTTGCCTAATGTATTTTGGACCAGATGCAATTTCTGAATAGTATTCAAAAACAATCTGAGGTAAGAAACCAGAGCATCACAATAATTTATTGTTCCATTGATCAGTGCCCACCATGGATACAATGTTCACTTGTAGAATTCAGAAAAATTGGATCAGATACAAAAAATGACAATGAGGATTACTACAGGCTAGAACTAAGCCCTGCCAAAAAAAAAAAGATTGAAGGAGGTGGGTATATTTAGCCTTGAGAAAAGACTAAATGGGAATATGACACAATATCCCTCTTCAAGTTTCTGAACAGATCTTATATGGCATAAAAGAGCTGAACTTTCTAACTCCAGACTGCAAGATGCACAATTATGAATGTAGATCAGCCAAACGTAGATTACAATTGAATGTCAGAAGAAACTTCCAGATAGTAAGAGCAGTACTACTAGACACAGCTAGAGAGGCAGACCCTTTCGTTAGTTGTGCTCAAGATAGCTCTCTTTTAGGAATTCTGCATTTTTTTCTTCCTTCTGCACTAAGCAGTGGGTTGGGTTCAGCAACCTAAATGCCCCATTCATTTCTATGATCAACAACTCTAAAAACAAAAGTGAGATGAATTTAAATTAACTTTAAATGTTGTCAGATCTCGGGAATTTTACTTTCTGGAGACTTCTGCTTAAGCACTTTGCTCCATTTCTGGCAGCACTATCTATGATTCTTGCTGTTATGTGTTTCAGATAAGGATAAAAAAACCTTATTTAAAAGGACACAAGTTATAGCACAGCCATCTTAGGAAGGTACAGCTCAATGCTGATGTGAGATATTTTGCTACCTACTACAAGTCAATGCTGCTTTGAGGTATTTTGTAATGGCAATATGCAATCTCTTTTCTTGCTTTTCTGACATCCATTCCCTTTTTTCTCTGTTATATCTGCTAATGAAGTAAAGTCTTAAGATCAGAATCTCAACCCACTGAACTTTACATCAATTCCATTATTTAACTTCTTAAATTGTCCTTATCAATTCTGCCATTCAACTTCTATCTCAAAGTGAATTTTACCTGATATATTTCCTCTGAGCTGATGATATTTTATCACTGACCATCAAATAACAGGTATTTTCTTTATATGCTAGCTGATTTTACAATTGGCATATAAGCAGTATCTGTATTAAACAAGTAACATACTTTACATATATAGGTGTTTTCTTCTATCATCTACAGTATAGCTTGGAAGAAATAGAACTATAATAGGCCAAGCATCAAATGTGTCATATGTTTCTTATATTTGGAATCTGGCCCTCCTTCTACAGAAATTCCATTTAAAGTACCATCTAAAATTAACCCTACAGAAAGATTTTTGGCCCACTTAGTCCTAGCTGAAAAGTTTGTTATTTCTTGGAAGAAAGACATAACCTCCCATTTAATTTATTGTGTTCGTTCATCCTAATTTTGATATTGCTTGGGTTTAACAAGTCTACTTCCATTCCATTTCCGATTTATTCCACCCATCAAAAATAAGGTTTAGGATTTTATCATAGATTTACAGAGCTTTAGACTGCTGTATATTTATTGCAAGTTATTATGTTTGACTGAGCAAAGTATTAGATCAAAACATTATTGTATTAATTACTGTTGTATTTCTCTCCTTAACTTTTTGTGATAAAAAGCTAAACAGAAAAAATGTATCTGTTAAATAAAATGTGTATGTGTGTGAGACAGAGCAAGATCTCTAAAATGTTGTGAAAATATTCCATTTTTATTAAGATAAAATAAAAATGTTGACATTATATAAAATAAAGCATTCAGAGTTTGTCATACATGTAGTGGTTTTAACTAAAATGTCTTTTAAATTAAAATAATTTTTAAAACGTACAAAAGCTTATACTGGATCTTATTAATGATAAATACAATACAGTTTAAAAATATTTCAGTGAATTAAATATATTTAAATAGATTAAATAACATGATAATATATAATTATTTATAAATAACACTACATTTTTCAAATATGATAATATATAATTATTTATAAATAGCACTACATTTTTCAAATATTTTATTTTATGGTCAATTAATAAATAGATAAAATAGATCAAAATCTCCTCATTTTGAAAGATTAACACTTTATGAAATTTTAAAGTTACTGAATTCCAAGCAATAAAGCAAGTACAAAATTGTTGCAGAAGCCTCTGAAATATCCAATTATTGCTTTCAGCAATCAGCTGAGCTCATAACTCATGCTCTCTGATTGGACATGTCAAAAACAAATGCACTTCCAAGAGTCCCTGAATAGGAAATACTATATAGGCAAGTATCAGGTTCTTGTTTGCCATAAATCTGACAAACTAACCTTGATCTTGTAGCCTTAGTGCTTCATCAGCGAAGGATTTGGACATCTTTATTATAAAATAATGCAAAATAAATAAATATAAATATTTTAAATTATTGAAATGAAAATATTTTTCTCTAATGAAAGTTTGAAGACTCTCTCTTTCTCTGTCTGTGGTCGGGTTTAAAAGCGTTCCATCCAGGCAAAGAGAAGGTCCATTTCTCCCAGAGCTTTGTTTGTTGCTTCCTTCCTATCAAGCTGCAGGGTGGAAATGTTCAAATGATGATTAATGATGCAGCAAGAAACTTACTTTTGCTTAGTGTACATATAAAAGGCGGACAAGGCTTGCCAGGACTTAATGGGTTTTTTTCTATAATTTTTTTAACATTCATATATCCAATGGGACAATAAAAAGTTAAGTACTAAAATTATGCACTAAATAACCTATGAGGTAATTTCTTTTTTCTTTAAATAAAATTTATTAAATTTTATTACATTAAAAACAAAATAAGAAAGAAAAAAGCATATAAACAAAAAACATAAGACATAAAAACATTGAAAAACCATTAAAAGTATATCGCTCAAAGACAACTACTTGTGGTGATAATTATATAACAATCATATGTGCAATAATAACAGCTATTAACTTATACATAAATATATTTTTGTTCTATCTATATTCTATATTTAATAATTACCTATCTTTACCCTGTCTCCGATCTATCCAACTATACCATTATTCCCATACTTTGTAAAATATCGAGTCTTCTTTGTCTTTTATACTCAACAATAGTTTGTCCATTTCGGCACAGCTCATAATTTTTTGTATGACCATTTCATCTACCGGTATATGTGGCTGTTTCCAGCATTGGGCAAAAGCGATCCTGGCTATGAGGTAATTTCTTTAAACCAGTCATTTCTATTCATTACAACTACAGGTAGATCTTGGCTAACAATCACAGCTGAAATCAGAAATGCAGGTATAAGTCATTGCAATTAAAAGTTGAGGCAACCATGTGACTGGACTCATTTTTCCTACATTTTTTCACAGTGGTTGTTGAGCAAATCACCATGATCATAAACTAACCCATTATTCTGAATGGACTTTTTTTTTTGCCTGAAACCAGCAAAAGATGTCACAAATCATGGTCATGTGAACATGGGACATTGGAACCAGTAATAAATGCAAGCTGATTGCCAGGCACCCTAAATGGTCCTGTGACCATGGGGGTGGGGCAGAAAGGGGGAGCAACATTTGCAAGATCCAGAAGTGCTTTACAGAGTGTAGAGCACCCATTCACATCTCTAAAAGATAGTAAAAAAAAACTAGACATAAGTCAAGGACTACCTATATATACACACATACAAAAATCTAATATTCTTTTTCATGGTTTTATTTTTATTTTATTTGAGTGGGGTCTATCTTTTGTTCTGTTTAGTTTTTTGGGGGTGTAGTTTATTAGTTGATTTTGGGAAGGACATTTTGTGGTCTCTGTTGTTTAAATATCAAAGCTGGAATTTCTTGTTGATTTACTATAAATTATCTAGATTCTTTTCTTTTGTACAACCATCTGCAATCCAGATGGATCAGAGATCAGAAAGAGCTCAAATTCTTAGTAAGCAGGATTGAATGCACATAAAACAGTGAGCTGAAATTCCTTAATCTTGCTATCCATGCCCTTTTCTAAAATAGTAACAGGATCTTTAAGGAAAGGAAAAACCCACCCCCTTTACCTTGCTATATTCCTCCAGTAATAACTTGTATCTCTTATGTGATTCTTGCCCACAGGAACATTGGTTTTGATCATGCTGGTTTTAGAAAAATATAAAGAGAAAAGAAACAATGATTAGACAAAACTATATGTGTGTGTGTGTGTGTGTGTGTGTGTGTATGTATGTATATGTATATGTATATGTATTTGTATAACTATTAAATATGTATTTGCATAAATCATTTGCATGACTCTCAATAGCACAAAAAACAGAGTTGTATGTCATACTTACACATTGTTTCAGCTTTGTCTTAATGCTGAGGAAAGCATTAGCTAAAATGCTGCTTTTCCTTCTAAGTGTGTTACTTGTTGCATTGTAGTTCTTGAATATGTTTTCAACATAAAACCTCAGCAGATGGCGGACTAGGCAGCAACTCTCTGAAGTCTAAAACAAGAATAAGAGCCATTAGAGCCATTTACTTTTTTCCCCAAGGGTAAGTTTACAACAAAGTTTAGGCCCTTCACTGATTCAAACTCCCATGGAAATGGCACTAACCACTGGTGCCTTTTTGCTGATGTGGTCAGCTGTCTCCATTAACAAAGGTATAATTCTTTATAAACCTTCAGTTTATTCAGTTGCGTGAAATCCAGCAGTCTACATTAGGACTTGCATAAGGGTACTGAGTTATGAATTGAGGCAGGCCACCAACCACTTTCATTAATCTACCTGTATATCTATATCAGCTACTAACTATATTTGCTGTTTGGTAAGCCAGCCACATATCTTTAATATAGATTCTATAGCAGCTATTGAGCTGACAGATTCATACGCAACAGAATATGAAAGCTTATGCCAATTTTTCTAGCTTTTAATCTTTAATATGTCACATAAAGGGACAGTTTAGACTATAACATAGAAAGCTGTTGAACTACATATGGAGGAAGGTTATTGCTAAACAGGACTGCCTATTAAATTTTATCTAATTTATTGTTCTGTGATTTTATTTTGTAAGCTCCTTTTGGAGAGGCATATATCGAATTAATAAATAAATAATAAATAAATAAATGATGTATGTGAAAACTGTAGAAATGAAAGACATATCTGGACAAATGCCTATTGAATGTAGATGTATGAAATTATCTGAAATAAAAGGATAGCTAAATGAGAGAAATGCAATTAGCCAGTCACCTTCTACACTTGTACACTGCATTAGCTATACTGGCCTTGTCATGTGTTCTTGACTTTCATGCAAACAATTGAGAGTGCTCTTGCATTCTAAAAAAGGTATTCTTACCGAGACATTCAGCAGGACACTTTCCTTCAGCAATTTCATATCTGTTCTCTTATCTTGGGATTGCTGCAATTGAAAGAAGATAAATTAGGTAAATAAATGAAAAATTCATTTAGAAAATAAATCAGTGTGAAGGGAAACAGAAGTATGAAATGCAAGTCTTATTATTTTGGGGGGGAAATGAACCATAGAATCCTCACATACTTCCTCTTGGTTCTACTATAGTCAATTTTAGGATTGTTGCTGCACAGCTGACCTAAAATATTTGATACTTATAATGCTTTGGATTGACCTGGCATTTTTTATCCCAAGTCAGTAGGGTTCTCACTTTGAGTCACTCTCAGTCCATGATTTATAGAGCCTTATTCTGCAGCTCTTTGTATTATGATAGAGATAGCAATAAAGATGGAGAGGAAGGGGATAGCAAAAAAAATCAAGACAATTCATTAAAATTCATGACAACTCATTTTAATGTTATAATAGAAGCTGATTATTTTATTACAGAAGTTTTACTACCATTAAAATGTACTACATTTCAGGAGGCATTGAATAGTAGTAAAATGACAACAACAAAGAAAGCATTTTAATGGTAGGTGATTGATTAGTAGCATTGATTTAAGTGATGATACCCCATACATTGTAGAGGTACTTTCTTTTATGTCTAGTTTATATTCTTGCAAGTATCCTTGCAAAGTGTTCCATGCCAAGATCTTGAATGATTTTAAGTAGTTTTTATCAGAAGGCAATAAGGTAACCTTTCCCAAAGTATGTCCTCAACATTGTAAATTCTGGAATATCTAAACAAACATGGTCAATGGACTTTCTGATATGATTTTACAAGAGGTAAACTCTAAAGTGAAGGTTTTTATAGAGAAAGATCCAAAATTCTATTCTCTATGATTTGGCCTGTTTAAGTATCCCACTCCTTTTCTGACCAATAATATTAGTCAGTAAACCAGGTTGGGGGAAAAAATCATTGAAGAAATAACTGAACTTGAAAAAGTGGTTAATTGAAGTGGTTAATTAAGTGGTTAAACCACTTCATTAACTGTAGTAATCAATAAAGTTAAAGTGAGGGTCACATAAGGTCATGATAGCAATGTTCCTTAGCATTTTTTTGGGTTCTTTGATGTGATAAAGAACTGGAAAAAAGTACATTGCAATTGAAAGGAAAATGACTCTAAGATGATTGGCTGAAAATATAGTCAAAACACTAACCGCAGGTTCAAATTTATCAAAAAAGAGAACTTTCCTCTATTAGAGATTATTTTTCCTGCTAATATCAGAGACTGAACTTAGGAATTTAGTCAAGCAAGATCTTCTAAATGGTAGTGAGAAGCAGAGGGACACCAGAGGCATTAGGAGAAGATATGGGAATATAGGGTTTATGTGTATATGAATGGATAGGTTTACATTTGTGATAGAGAAAAATCAAAGAAGAGAAAACCATTGGCTGTTTATGCATACTATGAATAGATACTATGCATGTGTAGTTGATGTATAAGAAAGGCAGAAAATGAATTAATGAATGATGAATTTGGAAAAGTGAAGTAGAATGTTTTCATCCACCTCTTGGATTTACTTCTCCAGGAAACATTATATTCTAGTGCCAACTATATTCTATCTAAGGAATATGGCCTTCAACTTCAAAAAGGTTGAACAATAGTGCTCCTGTAGTTTTTTTCCCCATCATTTTTTTCATTGATTAGCATAACAAAAATACAAGAGAAAAATTACATCAACAAAATACTAATTTAGAATGATACTTACAACATCATCTTTAATTGCACCAAAGTGGTCTCTTAATTCCCGGAAAGATACCCCATTTACTTCACATTGGCCAAAGCTGAGGCTTCTGCCTTCTGGGGTCATGGGCTCAACAAAAAGAAATGAAAGAACAAGACAGACAAATGGCCTGACATCCATCCTTGTTTGACAATTGCAAATGATGCTGTAAAAAAGACACAAGTTGTTCAATGGTCTAAATATAAGTAGTATACTTAGTATAATTTTTACACAACAAAAAAAAACCTTAGAGGAACTGTACAATTTATCCCCAATATCTGCTACCCAAATGCTACTCTGAAAAATTAGAAATATTCTTTAATGCATTTGCAATGCATTCATATAAATTGATCCATTAAATTTGATGGAATTTGAAGGTAAATATATATATAGAGAGAGAGAATTACAGCATATCCTAAATAAAATTTATTTTCTATTTTTTTTAACTTGTGGAATTTCATAAATTTCCCCATTCTGCTAATTCAAGAGCAGTATTTAATATCAGAATGCTTTGTTTGTACTTTAAAGATACATTTACATTTATTTGTATACATCCTTGATCTCCTATCAGGTTAGGTGAGGGTATCATTTCCACCTTGATACAGTGAGTTGCACATTTTGTCCAGTTAATATGAATATATATTTCTTCCTTTCTTGATTTATTCTTTTTACAAAAAAATGCATTTAAATGACTATTTATTTGCCTCTCAAAACTCAGTTACTCAGTTTATGATTAATAATAACAATACTATGAAATATAATTTCTGTATATTTTATAATCATTTAAGACCTTAATTGTAATGCTTACCTTAGGGACCTATTTGCTCTGACTTGCAGTGATGTGTAATTCTATCTATCTGTCTTAGTCCTTTATATATATATATATGAAAGGCTTTACAGGAAATTTTCTTTACCTGACTGTGGGTGGAGTTTAAAGCTCTATGCTCATTTCTCTGTGGTGTTTCATTTGCATATTTCCAAAAGTGTTTCCCTAAAGCAAAATCCCAAAAAAAAATGCTAGAGTCATGAGTAAGTAGCAGATGACATCGTAAGGTAAATGATGGTGATGAAAGTGGTACTGGTGGTTTTTTTTCTTTTTTTCTATTTTTTTCTTTTACTCTTTTGCTTCTCAAAATTTGTATTAATGTGTATTAATGATTTTAAAAATATGTACCATAATCTAAACATTGTACATCAGGCATGCAGGGAACAACTGATTCTGCTTTAAATAATTTGTCTTCTTATATTTAAAAAAACATTAAGAAGGTTATTAAGAATAAAAAGAAGGAACACCTTCCATTTTAAAATATTTGTATCTGCAAATAAACAGTGGAAGCAATTATACATATTTGTCATCACATAAAACTACATGTATCTACGCCATCTGATAACTAAGTTTTTATTTAAAGATTATTTAAATTAATTAACATCTCATGTAATAGCTATAAAAATTATCTGGTACAGTCAAAGAAAAACTTTTTAAATTGCATCTTTGTTTCAAAAAGATGCTAAAATATGGACCTGATGGACTATCAGAATATAGCAAAAATGTGGAGATAAAAAAATAATGGAAACATTTCTCTTATGGGGTCCTGCAGGGGTCGGTCCTTTCCCCTCTCTTATTTAATATCTACATGAAACCGCTGGGTGAGATCATCCGTGGTTTTGGGGTGAAATTCCATCAGTACGCTGATGATACTCAGCTGTACCTTTCCACCCCAGGCCAGATCAGTGATGCCCTCTCCCTGATGTCCCGGTGTTTGGATGTGGTACGGATCTGGATGAGTAGGAACATGCTCCGACTCAACCCGGCCAAGACTGAGTGGCTTTGCGTGTCGGCGTCTCGGCCCAGTCAAGACTGTCCATCCTTGGCCATAGGGGAGGTGTTACCCCTGTGGATAGGGCACGGAATCTGGGGGTCCTCCTGGATGTACGGCTCCAGTTGGAGGAGCAGGTGGGGGCCGTCGCCAGGGGGGCCTTTGCCCAGCTCCGTCTTGTTCGACAACTTCACCCTTTTCTGGACGGGATGCCCTACGCACAGTTACTCATGCCCTTGTCACCTCGAGACTCGACTACTGCAACGCTCTCTACCTAGGACTGCCCTTGAATACCATCCGGAGATTGCAACTGGTGCAGAATGCGGCCGCGCGGGTGGTGATGGGAGTTACCCGGTTGTCCCATGTTACCCCCCTCCTGCGTGGCCTGCATTGGCTGCCAATTGCGCTCCGGGTGAGATTCAAGGTTTTAGTTTTGACATTCAAAGTCCTACACGACATGGGTCCCCAATATTTGAGGGAGCGTCTTCTTCCAATAGCTAGTGCTGGCCGCCCTGTGCGGGCTCATAGGCAACGACTCCTCGGGGTTCCATCGGCGGGTCAATGCCGGCTGGTACTTCCCCGACGACGAGCCTTCTCTGTTGCGGCCCCCGACCTCTGGAATCAACTGCCTCTGGAGCTCCGTCTGGCCCCTGATCTCCGCACCTTCCACCACGAACTAAAGACCTGGCTGTTTGACCAACCCGGGCTGTGACCCTTCCCTGGGGGTAGGAATGGGTTTTTAATGTATTTTTTATTGTCCTGTTTTATATTTGGGCTTGTTTGGTTTAATGTCTTTTTAAATATTTATTGTTCTGTGTTTTTAGTTGTGAGCCACCCCGAGTCTTCGGAGATGGGGCGGCATACAAGTTCAAATATAAATAAATAAATAAATAAATAAATAAATAAATAAATATAAAGCCAATAATAAAAATAAAAATTAATTAAACCAATTTGAACCATGTCTTTGGTGTATTTCTCACATGATTAATGGTATAAAGTATATATCAAAGTGGAAAGAAAAAATGAGAGGCTTTTTATTGATAGATATAAGATTCAAATATATCAGAAGCCAAGGAATTTTACTAATAGCACAGTATAATTATTTCCCCTCCCCAGGTAAATATTAAACCATACAACTAATTATAAGGGAATGGTTGAGAACTCTGTTAGAAAATATATTAGAAACTTTCATGATATAAACACGTCCGATAGGTCTGTCACATTATTAGATCCTTATAGATAATTTGAAAATAGATAATATAGATATCTGTAAAATTTTATGTAAAGAAAAGAAGAGCAATTCATAATAAAGAAAAATATATATCTTAGTGTATCTCTAAACAGCTGCTGTATCCCAGAGCTTCCTTATGGAAAAACATATATGACATCATACAAATGAAAGGATGCACATCCTTTCTGACATGATTGACAGCCTGGTTGCAAAACCCACAGAATTCTATTTGGTTTGCTTCCTGACAACTATTCTATCTATTGATAGAACAACTAAACTTTTAAAAATAACATTACATATACTATATGTCAAGATTTCTTACTAAATGTGATCCTTATCAGTGGAATGCGGTTCTGCTTAGTTTTTTTTTTTTTAATTACATTTATATGCCGCCCTTCTCCGAAGACTCAGGGCTTACAATTTTGGGATACAACCCAGTGTGCTCAGCAATAGCCTTCATTCCATTGTATATGCCTGCTTATTACTAAGCGGCATTTTTACAAGGTCAGCTAATTGCCCCCAACAATCTTGGGTCCTCAATTTACCTACCCCAAGAGGGTGGAAGGCTGAGTCAACCTTGAGCCTGGTGGGATTCGAGCCTACAGCAGTTGTAGGAAGCTGGATCTTAAGAGCAGGCGTTTAACAGCCTGAGCCACCAAGCCTGATTTATGTTCATGGATAGCTGGCATTGACAGCAATTTTGTTAGTGGGATTTATCCCTATATCTTTATTGGGTTTTATCTGAGTCATTTAACACTTATGGAAATATATATTTGTGTTTGTTTTTCCAGAATCAAAACTTGTTCCCTTTTGTAAGGAGAACTAAGGAGAACGAAGGAGAAATTTCCTGACAGAACAATTAATCAGTAGAACAACTTGCCTCCAGAAGTTGTGAATGCTCCAACACTGGAAGTTTTAAAAAAGATGTTGGATAACCATTTGTCTGAAGTGGTGTAGGGTTTCCTGCCTAGGCACAGGGTTGGACTAGAAGACCTCCAAGGTCCTTTCCAATTATTCTATTCTATTCTATTCTATTCTATTCTATTCTATTCTATTCTATTCTATTCTTTTGAATATTTTATTTGCAGAATTCCTGTTATTTCCATGTTAAAATTTAACTACATGAAATGAAGAAAAAATAGTTTTTGACTATGGCAGTTCAAAGCAACTTTCTGGTAAATATCCATTTCCTAAACTTCCTTTGACATGTGAAATTAATAAATCTGGCCTGAACATCTTTTAGATCCCAGACCCACCCCTATTGTTTCATTTCATTTAATAATTTGGATTCTAGGAACTTCCTCCTTCCTTTAATATATGTAAAGTTCTTATTACATATATTAAAATTATTACAATACCATCTCCCTTTCTAAAGGTAGGTTGTAAGATTGTGACATCAATTTACGTCATGAAAATCAAGTAGTGCGATGTCATCTTAAAATCTACTGAGTTTCTACCACTACTCCACTAATGGTTTCTACCCATTAAAGATAGAGACAACATTGATTTAAACATAAACTAATTAATCTTATGTAGTCTGCAATCTGAATTAGTTTAGCATGTAATCCTGCAGTCTGGCTGAAATGTGCAACTCATGAGGTGGCTAACATTCCTGGTCCTGTTCTTTGTCCCAGTGCCTACATCTCCTTCCCCTTCATAGCTTCAATTCTGTTGTGCTAAACCACAAGCTCCAGGGAAGCTCTGCATCAACTGGAAAATAAGTAAATATTTCTGTGTAGTTGAATGAAGACTTTGATCAAGTTTAATCTTCATACATGCAGAAGAGGATTTAAGGGGGATCTTGTTTCTGGCATACATTTTCATCCTGTTTCCTGATAGTATTTCTAAACAAAACTTCATATACATCAAAAACAGTTTATGGCCATTTAAGGTGAAGTGGTAGTAATAAGGCAAGGTTTTTCTTCTTTTGGCTACTTATATTCTTACGGCTGCTATGAGGATTGAGAAAAATATATGTAGATCTGAGAACTCCTCTGGAAACTGATTATGTTACCTAGTTTGGGTAATTAAATGTCTTCAAGGAAACAACCAATCTCAGAGAGCACCAAAGATTCTTCATTTCAACCATTGATTACAAATATTCTTCTTCATGTACAAATCTGTCAAGCCATCATTTCCTTTTGATAGAATATCTGAAAATATTTATGTTATGGAAGGATTTTTAACATTTATTTTGTTACGGTTTTATACTGGATTCTTTTAGAGCTAAATTTTCATTTGATTTTATGATTTGGACTGCTTTAAATTTTGTTTTTTAAATGAACAAATGGGACACAAATTAGGTAAAATATTCACAGTAGATTTATTATTTATAATACATCTCTGAATTTGGCGTACTTCAAAATTTGAACTTGAAATCTTGAAAAAACCTTAGGTGCCAGTCAACACTGAGTATTGATGTTACAAACATCTGTGGGGAACAAAATTTGAATAGATATAAACTATTCAAAGTAGAGAATAAATAAAAATAGCAAAACATGACCACTTTCAGCATGTTCTTAAAGTTTCCAGTGTAATTTTATAACAGCACTTCAGTTGTTCTCTTTTATAATAATTTATACATTTTTAAAAAATGTCACAAATGAAGGTAAAAATATGTGACACAGGATAATGTTGTAAGATCCAATCTGGGTCAGTCACTGGGACCCAAGGATTAATTTTTCCAAGCTTTCAGACTCATGCTGGAACCACCCTCAGGGAACTTCTAGAGAGAAGTTCCTTGAGGATGGGCTTCAGTATGAATCCAAAGAAGACTAAACCTCTGGTACCAGTGTCTGACCCAGATTGGATCTTGCAATAACATATGTTCTCATATTTTCATATTTTTACTTCTCTAGTTCATTTCTGGAAGAATTGTGGGTTTTTTTTTAGGGTTTGATCTACGAAGAATTATTAAACCATGATACAAACTCATATAAATCCAGACAATAAGATCAGGATTTTAAGCAAAAGGCACAATCTGATACTTATGTGTGGCCCCTTGTATCACATGATATCATAACCAGCTTGTACTTGTAATTAATTTTAATGTATTGCAAAGTCGGTGATGTTGAATCGCAGAATTTCCAAACCATCAGGAACTATCAGAATATAGCTTAAAGGTATCCAGACATTTTATGGTAGGTAGTATCAAGCATGGACAAGTTAAAAATATGATTAGTAAAAAAATACATCCAAAAAGTGAAGACATTAAATTAAAGATACAATAGGAACACCATCAAAGCTATCAATTTGTGACATTACTGGAATTATCAACTGGACACAAGTTGAACTGGACAGTTTGGACTGAAAAACAAAAAAACCTGTTTGCTATTCACTATGAATTATAACCAAATTAAGGGATTACAGGATCATAAAAAGGGAGTGATATTAATAGATTACACCTGCTTCACAGAAATGGAGGCAGAGGTTCACTTCAAGTCAAACATATTATTGAAGAAGGAATGTGTACATTGGCTGATTATGTAAAAGAAAGCAAGGAACAAGCCTTGGTATAATTGGAACTTACTAAATGTATAGGAAATAAAAAGTTAATATCAAAATAATGTAATAAAAACCCTAACAGAATGTTGGCAAGGAAAAGCATTACCTAATCAATTTCTACAAAAGATCAAGGGGAAAATGGATAAAGATAAAATGGCAATATCTTACAACTGTAACATTAAAAAAAAAGAAATTGAAGACTTAATTTTGGCTGTGGAAGAATAAGCTATTTGAACTAATTCACTCAAGATCAAAATTGAAAAACCGATTATTCAAACTGCTGATTGTGCAAAGAAACAGAAGAAATAATAATAGAACATTAGCTCATGCAAAAATATAGCACAAACTGATTATAAACAACGACATAAGTCACCAAAATGATTCATTGGAATATCTATAAAAATTACCACATGCCGGTAATGGAAAAGTGGTGGGAACATAGAGTCGGAAAAACAATTTAAAACAAGCAAGTTAAAATATTGTAGAATTTCTGAAAACAGACTAATAACACACCTTCTATAACTGTGATTAAAGAGTAAAATATGGAAAATTCTTCTGGGCAACAAATTGAAGAAGATCACTGTCAAACCATCCTCTGCTACCAATGTCAAACCATCCTCTGCTACCAATGTCAAGCCATTCGCTGTGACCATTGTCAAGGCTTAAAACCTTTGCCAGGGAGTAAAAATTCTTCCAAAACATCACTGCTAATTAGAGGTGATAGACCATGTTTTTCTTTGCTGTCAATGCTGATAAAAAGTAGACCCGAAAAGTAATCTAAAAACATTTTTATTTATAAAATAAGAAAACCTACATGGAGCTACATACTTGCAACCTAATCTCCACCAAGGCATATAGAAAAAGAACAAAGGAAAAGATACAGGAAGTTACAGGAAGTGAAGTATAAACTTTGTACACATGCGCAGTGGATCAAAACATCACAAGACTTTCTTATCTCATTACTATGGAGACAAGATAACACAGTGCTGGCTAGCAGACACCTGCTTGCTATAATATGAGCTTAGGAGCTTGACAGACAAACCAAAAAAACGCAGTGACAATCACAAAGTATCAGGATTTGAAAATCTAAACTGAAGGATTTGGGTTAGGGTTAGAGTCAAACATGCCATGGTGGTCCCAGTGGTTATCAGCACACTGGGTGCCATACCAAAGTATCTTGGATAGCACTTATAAAATTTGCATAGTGACAAAATTTCCAGTTGTCAATTCCAAAAGGTGACACTATTAGGATCCACACATATATTGTGCCAATACATTACAAATTCCTAAATTCTTGGGGAAATTTTGATGCATATGAAGGCCAGTACCAGCTAAAGAACTAGCAGCTGTGAGTTCACATTGTTGTAGATAGAATTATTAATAATATATTATGACACCCTGGGAAAATCTCAGTGCGTATGAAGACCAGGTGTGTTTGAAAACGTGTAGGAAGCTATGTAGGAAGATCAGAAAAATAATAACAATGAATCATGGCCTTCATCCACACAGCAGTACTGACAGACTCCACTTTCCAAGGAAATTAGATGGGTTTGAAATCTTGTAAGTACATCAGACAGTTGAAAAAACAAGAGGACATTGGAAAAAATATCTGAAAGACAGTGAAGAAGATGCACTAAAGTTGGTACACCAAATAAACCAAGCTAGCTTACAATGCCAACTGAAGAATATAAAAGAGACCTGGCAGGGCAAAGTATTACATGGACTGTACCTAAAAAAGAATAGCAATCTCTGCCATCTCTGCAAAGAAGCTGAAGAAACATTGGACTATCTAGCTAGCTGATGAGACAAGATGACAAGACTGATTACATGCAATGGCATGACACAGTAGCAACTAAGGTGCATTGGAATATTGCAAGAAATACCACTTACTTGCAAGCAAAATGTGGTGGGACCATAAAGTAGACTAAGCATTAGAAAATGAAGGAGCTAAAGGGCTTTGGGACTTTAGAATTCATATTGAGAAGCACCTACCACATAACACTCCAGACTTAACAATTGTTAATAAGAAAAACAAAAAAGTCTGGATAGTGGATGCTGCAATACATGGAGATAGTAGAATAGAAGAAAGAGAGTTTAACAAAATACAAAATATAAAGATCTGCAAATAGAAGTAGAATCACTGTGGCAAAAGAAAGCAAAGATAGTGCCAATACTAATAGGTGCCATTGAACACCACTGGCATTGACAAAATCATCATCAATCAATTGCAAAAGACAGCTTTCTTTGGAATAGCTTAGATTGTATGATGATACCTTTAACACCATCAAACAACAATATCTGCCTATCGCAGATCCTTGGGAAGAGCTTAAGAGGTGGACAAAAATCCATATCCAGTTTAAATATCTGGATAACTAGGCAACCAATCATAATCATTCTAACAGTATTCTGATGTCTGAAGGGATCTAAAAATAACCATCGCATTTGTCTACTGGATCAGTCCTATATATGTTTAACCTGATTCAGAAGGACTATGAAATTGAAAGCCTGGTCGTTTGGAAGTGCTCTAGAGTCTTTTGGAGCAGGTGACCATAACAGATTTCATAAAATAATATAATGATGATGCTTTCATGATACGCTATTCTGAAATCTGTGCTGAGGCAAATATTTAATAGGAGAGTGCTTCAAATATATAAGAGTTATTTTAAAAGTAAACCAAATCTCCTGAGTACACAATTAGTAACCTTTAGATACTGGGGGTTTAAAATAGCTAAGTTTCTTCACTTTTAGTGATGAGAAAGATAAGAGGAGTTGTTTTGACAAATTAGAAGTTAGGAAAGAAAAGTGATGAAACAGTTTCAGTGAATCATATCACCAATGGTCAGCTAGCAACATATATATTGCTAGGAGATTACAGCACCACACCCAGGATGTCACAACAATAGAACTCAGAAGGTCATCACACAGCCCATTACCCAGGTCGTTACAACACAAAAGGCTGAGAGACACACAGCCAGCACCTCAGCCACACAGGGTCTCAGGAAAAAGCCATCCAATCTGCATACAACAACTCCATCAACCAATCAAG
Source organism: Naja naja (assembly GCA_009733165.1). Classification (NCBI taxonomy): domain Eukaryota; kingdom Metazoa; phylum Chordata; class Lepidosauria; order Squamata; family Elapidae; genus Naja; species Naja naja. The sequence goes on from CM019150.1 coordinate 48,476,250, forward strand.
AAGTAACAACACAGCCAACTCTGGAGTTTAAGAGGGAAAAACAGCCACTATCACACACTTCTCCCAGAAGAACGAAGCTGAAGACACCAGCCTGAAGATGACGGATAAGATTTCGTCAAAACGTTGCCAAGGTATTCTCAATCTTACACGGACAAGACCGAATACACCAAGACCTACATACCTTTATGAAAATCTAAAAACATATATATATATATATATATATATATATATATATATATATATATATATTTGTTTGTTTTTGTATATATAGTATTCAGCTTTGTTTGGGTATTTTCCCACGTCATTATATTTGTGCTTTTAAAGTTGTAGCGACGTTTTGGCAGAATCTCATCTGGCATCATCAGGCTTGTGTATTGGGTTCGTCCCCAATACACAAGCCTGATGATGGCAGATGAGATTCTGCCAAAACGTCGCTACAACTTTAAAAGCACAACTATAATGACGTGGGAAAATACCCAAACAAAGCTGAATACCATACATATAAATACCCACAAAAACGTAAGAAAACATATATATACATACATATATAAACATATATATATATAAGCACCAGCCTGAAGATGGTGAGTGGGACTCATCAAAACGTCACCAAGATACTCTCAATCTTACACAGGAAAAGACCCAAACACGCCAAGACCTGCATACCTGTACCCGTGAAAATCTATGAAAACAAATATATATACATATATATATATGTTTTTGTAGATTTTCACGGGTAAAGGTATGTAGGTCTTGGTGTATTTGGGTCTTGTCCTGTGTAAGATTGAGAATACCTTGGCGATGTTTCGACGAGATCCCACTCGCCATCTTCAGGCTGGTGTCTTCAGCTTTGTGCTTCTGCCAGCAAAGCGTGATCTGAGCTGCCTTCTCTCTATAAATACTGGAGGGGAGGTGTGGTGTGCTGGTTCTGCTGTAAGCGGGTTGGTTGGCTGTGTTTTTGGCTGTGTTGTCGCTTCTTGATTGGTTGATGGAATTGGTGTTTGCTGATTGGTTGGCTTTTTTGTAAGAGCCTGTATGGCTGAGGTAGTGGCTGTGTGTCCTTCAGCCTTTTGTGTTTTAGCTACCTGGGTAGTGGGCTCTGTGATGACCTTCTGAGTTTTATTGTTGTGACATCCTGGGTCTTGTGCTGTTATCTCCTGGGTCGTTGTCTGTGTTGCAACCTCCTGAGGTTTTGTGTTGTAATCTCCTGAGTTCCATGATGTAGTATCCTGGGTGGAAGGCTGTGATGTGACATTCGGCCTTGGTTTGGCTCGAGTTTGAGGTCTGGCTATGTGTTTATAGTGTGTGTCAGTTTGCTTAGTTTGGGGGTCGGAGGGGGGTGTAGCAGCTGGAGTTGCAGCTATGGTCTGGTTTCTGGACGGTGGTTGCCTTTTGTCTGTGGGGTGGGCTTGGGTTTGAGTCTGGTGAGGGAGATTGGTGGTGGCATCATGTGTTATTTTGGGTCCGGTGTTGGTTTTCGTGGCTGGGACTCGTTTGTTGATTAGGGCTAGTTTCCAGATGCCTGGTAGGTGGGAAGTATCATCCCGTTTATCCATGTTATGGGGGTGTTTCTCTATTTTGATGGCTTCCCTAATTATTCTCTTGTTGAAGTGTTCAGTGTTGGAGATAAGTTTGGATCCTGAACACTGAACACTTCAACAACAAAGTTAAAATTTAAAATCATTTAAGAACCATCCTCCCCCCAAGGAGGGGTCACAGCCCGGATTGGTCAAACAACCAGGTCTTCAGATCATGGCGGAAAGTGCAAAGGTCAGGGGTAGTTGGTTCCAGAGGTCAGGGGCCATGACAGAATAGGCTCGTTGCCGGGGAACCGCCAGCCGACATTGACTTACCGACGGGACCCTGAGGAGTCCTTGCCTGAGTGCTCGCACAGGGCGGTTGGCACTCGATATTGGCAGGAGTCGCTCCCTTAAATATTGAGGACCCATGTCATGTAGGACTTTGTATGTTAAAACCAAAACCTTGAATCTCACCCGGAGCGCAACTGGTAATCAATGCAGGCCGTGCAGGAGGGGGGTAATATGGGAGAATCGGGAGACTCCCATCACCACCTGCGCGGCCGCAAAATTTATGTCTAGGCCCCAGAATAATTAGGTCAAACCTATGTGCAATATTAAGAGAGGTGGATTCAGATCCTAAAGGATTAACTGAAGAAAAAATACTGAAGAGGGAAAGATAAAGACATATCTTTGGTCGGCCTTTTCTTAACTGGCATATTTGAGATCATAAAGTGTTGGACTTCAAATTATCCGGGATATTCTAGGATATTATATATACAAAAATCCATTCTCTTGATGTGAAGCATCCCTACTAAAAATGAGTACAACAGCTCAGGAATGATGGCATGAACAGTCCTCCTTTCTAATATTTTTATCAAGAACAAATCATGCTACCAAAAGTAGAGTATCATGTCAAAACCTTGAGCAGAGTATCCTTTTGAAGCAATTTTATGAAGAAATAAAGGCCTTGGTTTGCTTTGTTTTGGTCTGCTTTGGAACCTTTCTCAACCCAGCCAGCATACCCCAAGGTTGGCCAGTATGCCCCAGATATTGTGGTCAATCAACAGTACCACTTTACCTGCCACTTTCCTGCCACCAGTTAAATTTAGATTAGAATATTCAATTCCAACAAACAATCATTTTAAAATAACCCCAAACCATTCGGCTTTATATATAAGAACCCTGCAAAGAGATGTTTAGTATTGACAGATTTGGTGCAATTCATGTATTTATGTTCATATTTGAGAAGAACTCAGTTCAGAATGAAACATTTAAACAGACAGCCTACTAACATGCTAATTGATGAATTTAACAATTGATATAGAAGGTAGAGCATCCACCTAGGCAGGGTTGTCAAACTCACGTTGTCATGGTGTTGTCACATGACGTATCATGTCTATTTCCCCCTTCACTAAACCGGGCATGGGCATGGCCAGTATGTAACACATCTGGCCCATGGGCCACCAGTTTGACAGACCTGATCTAAATGTGATTCTGAAATTTACATGAAGCATACAGTACATGAATTTGATTCTGCTATTGTGTAGTTGCCATTTTTGCTGAATCAGCATGATACTTATTTCTACACCCTGTTTTCCTCAGTGAGGAAGGATAAGAATATTCGATTTATTACACAGCTTCCTTCCTAGGCTTGACACTTATATTGTCCTATCAATGAAAGTCCGCCAAATGCGAAGGATGATGTAAGAACAATGTTCTGTGCAATCTCTGTCTCCTTAGCCAATGTAGTTTGACATTAAGTGTTGCATTAGTTTTTCCTTGCATATTACATCATGTTTCATCCTGCCTCATTTCAGAGACAGTTAAGGTGGAATTGTTCTTTGAGGAAGGATGTTCCGTTCTAGTATCAACAATTCCCTTCATCACTGAATTTTCCAGCTTTTATTTACATCATAATTCTGATATGATGGAAAGCACAAAATGCTTCAGGAAAAAAGTATTCTCTGATGCAATGCTGGAATATTTCAATTTCGGTAGAGAGCCACTATCACATAATGATTCAATTAAAACAGGCTGGACTCAGCTTCAAATCAGCCATGTTGTTCTTCTTCAATATCTATTCTACCATACAGGATTGTGAGGTTAAAGGTGAAATACATATATCCTATCTTAAATAGCAATTTGGAAGGGTGCAAATGGAACGTAAAAGAAATACACAAACAAGTAATTGAGAACAATTCTCTTCTGTGGTTTGGAGACAGACTCCTATAAAAATTGGTGTAGGTTTTGAATTTAATTTATGACTTTTAGAATGCTAAACTTTCCCACCCACTTTACACTTTAGAATTTTTTTTAATCAACAATTGTTAAGTTTGGGATGTTATGTGGCAGATGTTTGTTTGAATTCTAAAATTCCACAGCACTAAGCTTCTTAATTTCCTATTGTTTGTCTATATTATGGTCCCGCTACTTCTTGCTTACAGGCATGTAGTATTTCTTGCAATATTCCATTACACCATTACTGCTACTTTGTCATGTTATATAGTTGATCTAATCATCTTGATTATAAGATCAGAGATTCAGAAGGTTCATATAGCTTAACCCTCTATTTATTGTGAGTTCTATTAAAACATTTGGGGTAATGATTATCCAGGCTGTTTGAAGCTTCCTGGGGAATGGGAACAACTTCATAAGGGAGCAGATTCCTTTGGCTGACAGCCTTATCCTAATATCTAATCAGAATCTATTTTTGTGTACAGTAGTTTCAGGTTATACAAGGCTCTGATCTTTTCCACGGGGCAAGAAAGAATAAGTCTACTCATTCCTTTATATCTTAACTCTGTAAGTGTTGCTATATAAACTCCAGGTGAATACCTCAAGTTGTTTCAAAGAGTTTGATTTCCAATCTCTTCCCCAGTTTAACAATCTTTGTTTGAACTCATACCAATTTGTGAATGTGGTGGCCAAGACTGAACCCAATATTTCAGCTGAGGCATAAGTAGAGTGAGACAGTTAGTTTTGGTGATTCTGGCTTAATATACCTCAAAATAATATTGGCCTTTTTAGCAATTACATCATAGTCTTGTTGAGTGGCTTATCCAAGCAATTTTGGTTATAGCTATGCCATGAATTGCAGTTCTGGCTTCCTTTGAAGAAATCTCTTACAATGATGCATGGAGAAATCAACGATTATTTAAGAAGTATGTAACTGCAACTTGTTGCAATTATTTTAGCTTGTTTTAGCTTATTATGAGAGAGAAACAGCATTGGTACGCTTGTAGCAAAAATTACATGGGCGTAGTGCACCCATCCTTGCTCTCCTTGACCTCTCAGTGGCTTTCAATACCATCAACCATTGTATCTTTTTGGACCAGCTGTGGGGTTTGGGGCTGGGCAGCACAGTCTTGCATTGGTTCCATTCCCTTCTCCAAGGCAGGCCCCAACTGGTGTTATTAGGGAATGAAAGGTCCAATCCATGCCCACTTCACAGGGCTCATACTTCTCCACTTCTTTTTTAACATGCACACAGTGCATGGAGTTTCCAGCTCCAGGACTTTAACACTTTTAGTTCTGGAGGAGGTTGCACTGTGCATAATCTGAGGGTTCTCCTGGACCCATGATTCCTGTTTGATAAGCAGGTAGCAGTTGTGATAGGAAAGTTTTTGTACAACTTCATGTTGTGCACTAGTTGTGTCTTTTCCTGAATCAGAAGTGCTTGCACTCAGTCACTCAAGCCTGGTCATTTCATACTTGGACTATTGCAATGTGCTCTACATGGGACTACCCTTGAGAAGTATCCAGAAGCTTCGGCTGGTGCAAAATGCAGCTGCATGGACAATTCTTGGGGCTTCTAGGGTGCTCCACATTATACCACTCTACTGTGAGCTGCCAGTTTGCTTCCAGATCCAATTCAAGGTATTGGTCATCACCTTTAAAGCCCTTTGTGGAATGGATGCAGGCTATTGGAGAAATGGCTCATCCTGATGGTATTAATCTACCCAACTGTGTGGACCATGTCCTAGAAACCATACAATAACAGAGTTTGTACTGAATTTCATCCTAGGGTGCAAATTTCCCTCTGGGAAAAACTTCTAAAAATTATAATTTAAAATTTATTTATTTATTTATTATTTATTAATTGGATTTCTAAGCCACCCCATCACCCTAAGGACTCGGGGCAGCGTACAATAAAAACAAGACAAATATACAATTAAAAAGAGATTAAATCCAATAAGAAACCCAATTATAGTTTAAAACATTAAAAAAACAGTCATTAAAACTCCCCCACACACACACCCCAGTCCAGGTCGGTGAGTTGGAACAACCATGTTTTTAGGCCCTGGCAGAAAGAGCGAGGTCGGGGGCCACCTGAAGCTCCAGGGGCAGTTGGCTCCATAGGGTGGGTGCTCCCACAGAGAAGGCTCTATCCCTAGCTGAAGGAACCCCGAGGAGGCCCTGTCTGTGAGAGCAGGACGATGGGAAACAGTCGCTGGCAGCAGGCTCTCCCGTAGATATCCTGGTCCTAAGCCATGAAGGGCTTTATAGGTGAAAACCAGCACCTTGAATCTCACCCGGAGGGCAACCGGTAACCAGTGAAGTGCATGCAGGAGTGGTATAACATGGGAGTATCAGGACACTCCCATCACTACTGCATTCTGGACCAGTTGAAGCCTCCGGGTGGTCCTCAAGGGCAGCCCCATGTACAGAGCATTACAGTAGTCCAGATGGGAAGTGATGAGCGCATGAGTGACCAAGTGCTTTTTTAAAAAACCTGTCATTACACAACATCTATCTTTATTTTTGTAGAATTATAACTTAATTACAGTTGGTGAAGGCACCAGTTAGAAACCAGGAGACAGTGAGTTCTAAGCTGGCCTTAGGCACAAAGTCAGTTGGATGATTCACTCTCAGCCCTAGGAAGGAGGCAATAGCAAATCATTTTAGAAAAACCTTCCCAAGAAAATTGCAGGAACTAGCCCCTATAGCTGTCAGGAGCTCAAATACTGACTCAGAGGGATTTGCATGCGTACACACACACAGAGAGAAACACACATAGACACATTTAGAAGACTATCACTTCTGAAATAGATCTGTCTGTCTCTCTTTCTTTCCCACCTTTCAGGAAATTCCAGAGGATCCACTTTGACCTTCCTGTCCCTCTAAGACACTTTCCATGGACACACCTTTTCCCATTGCACCACAACCAGTCACTTCCAGCAACTGTACACATGAACAGGCATGTCCTTTGTCCCATTCATTCTTACCTTGAGCATACAGGACATTAAGCATTTTTATGTATGAGAACAAAACAGGATAATGAGTCAAAGAAGAATCAGTGTAAAGGACTGAATTCCACAGATACAGAGCAAAACATTTTCCTCCTGTAATTTCAATCCAGTGGGGTCCTAAACTATTGAATCTTGTACTATTAACAAAAGTTTTTCCAAACTGCTCATGCTACCATTATCTGGAAGGATTAGTTTACCAAATACAGCCTGTATATCCCCTGTACAGGGGAAATTAGGCAGACACATTTTATTATGTTGATATTGAATTCTAGCTGAATTTCGAGAATGAGTAGTTTTGGGGGATTAGAGAAGCATAAACCAGTTATGTTTATATGCAGGAGAACTGCTAGTATGGAATGTGACCAGTCTGCCTTGAGACATGCTTGGTCTAGCCAAAGTACTTGCTGTATCTCAGTGTAAGAAAATGCTTCATAGAGTTGGTGCTAGTTTGCCTAGGTGCTTTGCTTCAATATGACATCATTTTTGTATGCCTATCAGCCACATTAAATGAATGAAGCACTGTAGTCATTGTCAATAAAACTATGTCAACTGCTAACTATTTTAAAATATATAAAAGCAAGACTGAGAGAAAAGAACATCCATCTATACAGGTGATTTATGATTTATGACTAGTTGCTTAGCAACTGTTCCAAGTTATGATGGAGCCCAAAAAGGTACTTGGGACCCAATTCTGACATTCCAACAGCCTTCCCTCCATCATGTGGCTGTCAACTAAAAAAATACTTCTTTGGTCTTTTTAGTTGCCAGCAGAAAGGGAGTGGGGAAAAGCAGTGCATTCCTTAAATGCTTCAGATAATCACTTTGGCAACCGAAGCTCCTGGCACACAAAATTATTACTGGAGAGCATGATTGATGACTCTTGGCTATGGATGTGTCTCATTGGAGTATATACTTCCAGGGGGTGGGGGCAAGACCAGGGTCAAGGGTGAAATGAATGATGTGTCAGAGTCAGCTGTAACCGGGAAACGCCAACATGTCAACTCCTAATAAATCAATCTTTTTTCCTCTGAGAGATGCGGCTAGAGTCTTATGATTTCAATGGGGGTGCATGTTGGAGTCCTGATAGCAGCTGTGTTTTGGGATTTGGCAACTTGCCAACTGGCCATGTACAGCATCCTGCAGTAACATGACTATGAGTTACAACTTTTTTGCCAAAAACTGCTGTTTACTTTCAGTTTATGGCAAAAATGACCCATAACAAATGGATTCACTTAATGACTACTTAAAGACAGCTGGCAAAAAGTCATAACATTGGTCACATAATTGTCCACTTTATGACCATCCTGATTTATAACTCTAATTGGAATAGAATAGAATAACAGAGTTGGAAGGGACCTTGGAGGTCTTTAGTCCAACCCCCTGTTTAGGCAGGAAACCTTCAGACAAATGGTTATCCAATCTCTTCTTAAAAACTTCCAGTCTTGGAACATTCACAACTTCTGGAGGCAAGTTGTTCCACTGATTAATTGTTCTAACTGTCAGGAAATTTCTCATTCGTTCTAAGTTGCTTGTCTCCTTGATTAGTTTCCACCCATTGCTTCCTGTCCAGCCTTCAGGTGCTCTGGAGAATAGCTTGACTCCCCCTTCTTTGTGGCAGCCCCTGAGATATTGGAACACTGCTCTCATGACTCCCCTAGTTCTTCATAAGTTTTAGCCTCCAGTCCCTCAATCGTTCTTCATATGTTTTATCCTCCAGTCCCCTAATCATCTTTGTTGCTCTTCTCTGCACTTTTTCTAGAGTCTCATCATCTTTTTTACACTGTGGCGACCAAAACTGAATGCAGTATTCCAAATGTACCCTTACCAAGGCAATAGAAAGTGGTATTAACACTTCACATGATCTTGATTCTATCCAGAGGTGGTATTCAGCAGGTTCTGACCAGTTCTGGAGAACCGTTAGCAGAAATTTTGAGTAGTTCGGAATACCACCTCTGATTGGCCCCGCCCCCATCTATTCTCTACCTCCTGAGTCCCAGCTGATCAGTTGGGTCTTCTTTTGTTGCCCTGCACAGGAGAACAGAGCTGGAAAGCAGGTTAGTGGGCTGGGGAGGGAATGGAGATTTTGCAGTATCCTTCCTCTGCCATGCCCACCAAGCCATGTCCACCAAGCCACACCATGCCCACCAAGTCACGCCCATAGAACCAGTAGTAAAAATGTTTGAATTCCATCACTGACTCTATCCCTCTGTTTATGCAATATAGAATTGTGTTGGCTTTTTTGGCAGCTGCTGCACACTGCTGGCTCATATTTAAATGGTTGTCCACTAGGACTCCAAGATCCCTTTCATAGTTACTAATATTGAGCAAGGTACCACATATACTCTACCTGTGCATTTTGTTTTTCTTGCCTAAATGTAGAACCTTACTTTTTTCACCATTGAATTTCATTTTGTTAGATAGCGCCCAATGTTCAAGTCTAATTAGCAGATTCATTTACAAAGCTGAATTTGAGGACTACCTGTACACAATATGACCATCATGTTGGCTCCCTTTGGGATCCTCAAGGTTGCTTAAAAAAAACACATTTTCAGGGCTTTCCAAAAGGCTCGGCTAACTTCATCTCAAGTGAGATGATACAGAGGATTGGAGCCACTGTAGAAAAGGCAGACCCATCTGGACCAATCAGATAATACTTTGTGGCAGACATAGAACACAATCCTCTTGCTGTACCTGATAGGATATGATCAGCAGGAGGTGGCCCCTTAAATAGCCTGGCCCCATACCATGTTGGGCTTTAAAGATAAAAATGAGCACCTTAAATTTAGCGGCAGTCAAACAACTCACAGAACAGAGGTGTAACAAGTGCCATCCTAGGAGCACGTAGAATTGTCTACACAGTCACATTCTGCACCAGTTGAAGCTTGTTACATACTCTTCAAAGGCAGCCCCAAGCCGAGTGCTTTGCACTAATCCCACAAAACCTATGGGCAGAGATTTAAAAAATGTTTAACTAATGGATTCTTTCAAATCCTTTTGTTAAGCCAATATGTCTCACATCATGATCAACTTAGGGAATCAGAAACTTTTTGACTCATTGTTGATTCAATGCAACCTGCTTGATGTGTTCCTGCCTTGACCACTTAATTGATGCTTTTGTTTCACCTGACTTCCCCTTTGGCACTAGTTGAAGTCTGGAGTTATTGGTTGACTCAGCAGTCAGTTAAGATGTGGATATCTTCAGCTTGCTTTTACCCTCATAAGAAAGCTCCCAACATCACTTCCAGGAACTAAAAACATACTAATCCTGTAAAAATTCTGTGACATAAACATAGTGTATAATGCAACATAAAAACAAAATAGCTGTAATGAAGAAAATGCAATAATAAGTTAGCTTAATCAATTTGAAAAAAGGGTTTTAAATAGCTTGGATAATTGGGCAGATTCAAATACTTTTTGAATTGGAACAGAGTCCTAATAAGAATCTGAAGGTGTTACATAGAACCAAATGAGACCTATCTTAAGAGTTCTTCCAATCTCTTTATGGAACTACAATGTCTCTTCCAGTGTGATAGCCCTACTTAAAAAAGATCAATAATCCTTTCTATGGCTATGAAAACCAAAGTAAACCAGCTGCTGTCCTACATTTGAATAATAATTCATTCTATCAAACTTTCTGTTTTTGAAAACAAACAGTTTTCAAGATGGCTGCGCACATGGATGCTGCGGTTGACCGCTCCTTCTTTCAGTGTATGGCGTGTATGATTCTGTGTGCGTTTTGGATCCTTTCCTTGATTGAATCCTGTGGGGCAAGGAGCATCTATAGTCGGCAAGCCTTGTTACAAATTGGACTGAAATGTGAAAAGGCTATTATGGAGGATTTTATGCATTCTCATAACATACCGAAGGAGGCAGCTAGGACCCTGGGGGAGGCATGGATCACTATCCCTGTATGAAGGAGGAAGAGTCAAAGAAAAAGGAAGAGGAAGAGAGTGCTGTGCTGGGATTTTCTTTAGGTTCAGTGAGTTTCCTCACAAGCCTTTCAATTCCAAGTATATTTCTTACCAATGCAAGATCTCTGACTAACAAAATGGATGAATTAAGGCTACAGATTGCAAAGACTAAATTCATCAAGAACTGCTGTGTTTTGCTAATCACAGAAACTTGTCTTCATTCATTCATTCCAGATGCAGCTGTTGAGCTGGAAGGCTACATAGCACACCAGCAGGACAGGAGTAGAGACTCTGGTAAGATCAAAGGGGGAGGTTTAAGCCTTTATGTGAACAAAAGCTAGTGTATCAATACAAAGATTGTAAACAGCCATTGCTCCATGGATCTGGGATATATGACTCTTAAATGTAGTGTGGTTCTGATTACTGCAGTCTTATCCCACCTGATGTCAATACTACCATAGCTTTGGGATTCTTGTATAACATTGCTAGTAATCAGCAGAATAAGTATCCTGATGCTGTGCATATCATAGTGGAGGACTTTAATCAAGCAGTGCTCCCTAAATTCTATCAGCATGTTAAGTGTGCTACTAGAGGAGCAAACATATTGGACAAAGTATATACCAACATCAAACATGACTATAAAGTTATACAATTACCACATTTGGGACAATCAGAACATATGTCACTGTTTTTAGCACCAGCATACATCCCTCTTAGGAGACGAGCTCTGCCTATAATAAAGACAGTGAAATCTTGGCCAGAAGATGCTTCCTAACAACTTCAGGATTGTTTTGAGAACACAAATTGGGACATCTTTTACCACCCTGATCTAGAGAAGCACACGGCAACTGTTCTGTGCTATATCAAACATTGCACAGATACTATCACTGTGGATAAACTTATTAGGATCTATCTCAATCAGAAACCCTGGATGACCAAGGAAGTCCAGCGCCTCTTGCATGACAGGACCAAGGCCTTTAGATCCAGTGATGGGGCAAGATACAGTGTTGCCAGAGCTAATCTGAAGAAAGGTATTCAGAAGGCCAAGACTGATTATAAGAGGAAGATTGTAGATAATTTTTATAGGAATAACATGAGGCAGGTGTGATGAGAGATTCAACAAATTACAAACCATCAACCAATCAATGTCATCCCTGCTGAGGGGGAAGCAAGATAGTTCAAGCCGTGATTTGTCATAATTGAGATGATTGTGGCCTACAGCTCATGAAAACCCCAAATCCACAACCTCAGAAAATTAGAATATTGTGAAAAGGTGCAATGTTCTAGGCTCAAAGTGCCCCACTCTAATCAGCTAATTAAGCCATAACACCTGCAAAGGGTTCCTGAGCCTTTAAATGGTCTCTCAGTCTGGTTCAGTAGGAATCACAAGCATGGGAAAGACTGTTGACCTGACAGTTGTGCAGAAAACAATCATTGACACCCTCCATAAGGAGGGAAAGCCTCAAAAGGTAATTGCAAAAGAAGTTGGATGTTCCCAAAGTGCTGTATCAAAGCACATTAATAGAAAGTTATGTGGAAGGGAAAAGTGTGGAAGAAAAAGGTGCACAAGCAGCAGGGATGACCGCAGCCTGGAGAGGATTGTCAGGAAAAGGCCATTCAAAAGTGTTGGGGACTTTCACAAGGAGTGGACTGAGGCTGGAGTCAGTGCATCAAGAGCCACCACACACAGATGGATCCTGGACATGGGATTCAAATGTCATATTCCTCTTGTCAAGCCGCTCCTGAACAACAAACAATGTCAGAAGCATCTTACCTGGGCTAAAGAACAACAGACGTGGTCTGTTGCTCAGTGGTCCAAAGTCCTCTTTTCTGATGAGAGCAACTTTTGCATCTCATTTGGAAACCAAGGACCCAGAGTCTGGAGGAAGAATGGAGAGGCACACACTGCAAGATGCTTGAAGTCCAGTGTGAAGTTTCCAGTCTGTGTTGATTTGGGGAGCTATGTCATCTGCTGGTGTTGGTCCACTGTGCTTCATTAAGTCCAGGGTCAATGCAGCCATCTACCAGGAGATTTTGGAGCACTTCATGCTTCCTTCCACAGACGAGCTTTATGGGGATGCTGAGTTCATTTTCCAGCAGGACTTGGCACCTGCCTACACTGCCAAAAGCACCAAAACCTGGTTCAATGACCGTGGGATTACTGTGCTTGATTGGCCAGCAAACTCGCCTGACCTGAACCCCATAGAGAATCTATGGAGCATTGCCAAGAGAAGGATGAGAAACATGAGACCGAACAATGCAGAAAAGCTGAAGGCCGCTGTTGAAGCATCCTGATCTTCCATAACACCTCAGCAGTGCCACAGGCTGATAGCTTCCATGCCACACTGCATTGAGGCAGTAATTGCTGCAAAAGGAGCCCAGACCAAGTACTGAGTACATATGCATGCTTCTACTTTTCAGAGGTCCTATATTGTTCTATGTACAATCCTTGTTTTATTGATTGCATGTAATATTCTAATTTTCTGAGATTGTGGATTTGGGGTTTTCATGAGCTGTAAGCCATAATCATCTCAATTATGACAAATCATGGCTTGAACTATCTTGCTTTGCATGTAATGAGTCTATCTCATATATTAGTTTCACCTTTTAAGTTGCATTACTGAAATAAATGAACTTTTGCATGATATTCTAATTTTTTGAGTTTCACCTGTACTAAGAAGTAGGTTGTGGTCTACTTTGTCGAATGCCTTGCTGAAATCTAAATATATTATGTCCACAATATTTTGCTGGTCTACTAATTTACTCACTGTTTGGAAAAATAAAAGAAGATTGGTTTGGCATGATCTGTTCTTAACAAACCCGTGCTGACTGCCAATTATTACTTTACTTGTTTCTAGATGTTGGCAGATCTGTTTTTTTATTATCTTTTCCAGTATCTTCCCTGCTGTTGATGTTAGGCTGATTGGTCTATAGTTTCCTGGGTCTGGTGTTTTGTTTTGTTTTGTTTTGAAGATGGGAATCACATCAGCTCTTTTCCAGTCCTCTGGTAGTTCTCTGGTGCTCCAGGATTTTTGAAAGACATGGTGCAGTGGTTCTGAGATGACCTCTGCCAGCTCCTTTAAAACTCTGGGATGTAATCCATCAGGCCCCAGTGATTTGTGTTCATCAAGATCAGACAGGTGTTCTCTTACTATTTTTTTGCTTGTTTTAACTGTTATTTCTGGTCTGTCTTTTACAGTTATGTTTTTGGTGGGTTGAGCTATAGTTTCTTTTTGTGTGAAGACCGATGCAAAGAATGAGTTAAGCAGTTCTGCTTTCTCTCTCTTGCCTGTTACTTCCTTGCCGCCTTCTCTCTTTAGTGGACCGACTGTTTCCTTGATTTTTTTCTTGTTATTTATATGTTGGAAGAAACTTTGTTTATTATCTTTGACTTTTGTTGCAAGTCTTTGTTTGTTCTGAGCCTTTGCTATCCTGACTTCATCTTTGCAGATTCTGGCTATCTGCTGATATTCTGCCTTTGTTGTATGTCCTTCTTTCCATTTTTTGTACTTGTCCTTTTTTTTCTTTCAATTTACCAGAGGGATCTTTGTGCAGCCATGCTGGTTTCTTATTGGATTTCTTGTTTTTCTTTCTCAGTGGTATTGTGCTGGTCTGGGCTTCTATGATCATACTTTTTAGAGTTTCCCAAGATTCTTGAGTTGTTTTCTCCTTTAGGAATTTCAAAGTTCTCTCTGAGTTTATTGAAATCCAGCTCCTTTAAAATCCAAGATTCTGGTGTCATTATGTTCTATTGCTTGTGTTTGTGTTATGTTGAATTCTAGTATGACATGGTCACTCTCACCCAAGGTTCCTGCTGTTTCAACTCCCTCTATCACTTCTTCTCTGTTTGTAAGAATTAAGTCTAGTATGGCTGTCCCTCTAGTTTCACCCTCTACCTTTTGGACAACAAAGTTGTCAATTAGGTTGATTAAGAACTTATTTGATTCTCACTTGGTGCATAATTAGAGGAGCAGGTGGGGGCCGTGGCCAGGGGTGCCTTTGCCCAGATCCGGCTGGTTAAGCCAGTTACGCCCATTCCTGGACCGGGATGCCCTGCGCAAAGTCACTCAGGCTCTTGTTATTTCCCGCCTCGACTACTACAATGCTCTCTACCTTGGACTGCCCTTGCGTACCACTCAGAGGCTTCAGCTGGTGCAGAATGCGGCGCGGGTTGTGATGGAGCTTCCGATACTCCATGTTACACCCCTCCTGCGCGGCCTGCATTGGCTTCGGTTGCCCTCGGGTGAATTCAAGGTCTTGGTATTAACATTTAAAGTCCAACAGGGCATGGGTCCAGGTTATTTATGGGAGCGGCTTCTCCCAGCATCTAATGCCAACGCCTGTCGCGCACAGGCAGGGTCTCCTCGGGGTGCCGTCTGCGACACAATGTCACTTGGCGGCCCGGAGAGGGCCTATTCTGTGGCGGCTCCCACTCTGTGGAATCTTCTTCTGCTTGAGCTCTGTTTGGCTCTGATCTTGCTCCTTCGCCATGATTTGAAAACTTGGCTCTTCCTACAATCTGGGTTGTGCTGACTCTCCTGGGTTGGGGTCATCTAATTGGGGTTTTAAGCGTTATAAATGTTTAATATCTTTTTAATTAATTTAATTTATTTACTGTTGTATTTTAATTGTAAGCTTGAGTCCACATATAAGTCAATTAATAAATAAATAAATAAATAAAATAATTAGCTTTCCAATTGGTATCAGGATAATTGAAGTCTTCCATTACTATTGTTGTGTGTTTCCTGCATATGTTTGTTAGTTGGCTGGCAAAAAGGACATCTATTTTTTCTGCTCAATTGGGTGGCCTATAATATAATATATGTCATTCTTTTTTCTCTTTTATATTGACTCATATGCATTCTAGGAGGTTTTCATCTTTGGTTTCATGCATTTCTGTAGCAATATAGTGGTCCTTTACATACAGTGCAACTCCACCTCCTCTTTTATGGGGTCTGGTTTTTTTGAATAGTTTGTATCCTTCTACCAGTATGTTTTGCTTTATCTTTATATGTTTTGCTTTATCTTCTTCCAGCATATGTTTATTTTTACATGACTCTCCATAATAAAGGACAGTTAAGGTTATTTTGCTTGAAAAGAAATTGATGATTGATTTCCTGTACTCCCCCATAGTTTTGGCTATGGGAAGAACCTAGCATATCTATGAATTAGTGTATAGCATTAGATGCAGAGGTGGTATTCAGCAAGTTCTGACCAGTTCTGGAGAACTGGTAGCGGAAATTTTGAGTAGTTTGGAGAACCGGCAAATACCACCTCTGCCTGGAGATTTTACAGTATCCTTCCCCTGCCGTACCCACCAAGCCATGCCCACAGAACTGGCAGTAAATTTTTTTGAATCCCACCACTGATTAAATGTAATTCAAAATAATTATTGACAATTTTTTATATCCATTAAAATACCATTCTACCTGATGGGCACATGGCTGTTATCCAGATTATCCGAATGTTCAGCACATATGAGAAAGATTCATACACACCTATTAATTATATAAGGAGAGGTCTTCTAAATGCTGATGAAACTCCATCTGATATGGGCTTCTCTGCCCTGAATCACTGAGTCATAGGAGACCATAGCAAGTGGCTATAATCCTGCTCCTCCATTCTTAGTGAAGGCTATTGAGGACTGTCTCAGGAGACTGCCAACTTGATAACAATATTTTTAATGTAAAATAGCTATTTTGCGATCTAGTATATAATCAACACAAAAGGCAAAAAGCAGCTTCAACATTAAATATTACCCAGTTTCACATAATGCAATTATTCATAAGTGCTATTATAATAATCTTGGCTGTGATAGGTTTCTTAATAATTACTGCCAAATCATTTCAGTACATGGAGATTCTCATTTCTTCTTTTTGTAAAATAATTCATAACTCTCTTAACTTCAGATTGCTCATCTCTTCTCATTCCTTTTCCATTTCCTGTTCCATCTGTACATTTGTACAATTTTTAGCCTAGCTGCTTCCAGCACCCTAATGTATTAATTCTTTTTCTAATGGCATATTATGAATTTTCCCAATATTTTCACATTTTGTTTTCAAATACTTAAATTATTCAAAATTATTACCAGTGTTTATGAGAAGAACCTGCCTCATACAACATGTGTTTCCTGTATTTGACCACTGATATTTCTTTGCTTTTCTTCATTCGGTTTTTCCCTCTTGTCTTGTTCCTGATAAAGTCATGATGACATAATTTATAGACATGATCCTTTTTGCATATTCCAAGATACTAACAAGTACAAGCATTCCTTCTAAAAGAAAAGCACCGAATGCTAGAAAGTGCATATCTTCATGTTTTGACAAAAATGTGAAAAAGGGATACTGAATTGGAAATAGAAAGAGGTATGTCTTCTCATTTCATAGCACTCTATTTCCTGTTAGGATAAGCAACTTTATGCAGAATACAGTAAAGGAGTAAAAAATAGTAAGTCAAAGAAATTAAAGCAAGAGATAAGAATTACAAGAAAAGCTGTTAAAAGTAGTTTATTCCAACACTATTCATTATATTTCCCCATATCCCCCTCCTGTTTCAATCACATCCACTTACTGTTTTATTACTTAAACTTTGGCCTATTTCATTCTGAGTATATCATCAACTCCTGGCAGTGATGACATTCTTGCTCTTCTTTATCCCCTCTACCCATTTCCTCTCCCTTCATGGGTTTGCTTTGGAACTCATACCACATTAATTCTCACTACTTTTTCATTCTAGCCACATTCATTCAGTACCCATTCATTCTTCAACCTGTTTCTTCTTCACCATCCATACACTTCTTACAGTAAATACCCCATTCCCAATGTATTCAGCTTTTATTATTTACCAGGAACTCGCCCTTTACCCCACTCACCCTTTACTATAACAAAGTAGGAGAAAGCATTCTCTTAAACTCAAATGTTTTATCTTCTTCTGACAAATATTCATTCATTGCAACTGAATAAACTATGCAACTATTTGTTTTACCAGCATTTGTATCTCTGGAAATTTCTCCACCCACTTTTCACTTCTAGTAAACACTAGACAGCCCATGCCCCCATTGGGTCATCAACATTGGTCTAGGAGAGTTGGTTGGGTCTAGTGGTTAAGGCAGCTGTCTAGAAATCAGAAGATGATGAGTTCTAATCCTACCTTGGCATGAAAAGCCAGCTGGGTGACTTTGGACTAATCACTCTCCCTAAGCCCAACTCAGATAACAGATAATCAGAGTTGGAAGGGACTTTGTAGGTCATCTAGTCCAACCCTCCGCCCAAGCGGGAGACCCTACACCATTTCTGACAAATGGCAGTCCAGTCTCTTCTTGAAAGTCTCAAGTGATGATGGTCCCACAACTTCCGAGGGCAACTTCTGTTCCATTGATTGATAGTTCTCACTGTCAGAAAGTTTCTCCTTATTTCCAGGTTAAATCTCTCCTTGTTCAGTTTCCATCCATTATTCCTTGTCTGGCCTACAGGTGCTTTAGAAAATAGATTGACCCCTTCCTTCCTGTGGCAGCCCCTCAAATATTGGAAGACTGATATCATGTCTCCCCTGGTCCTTCTCTTTACTAGACTAGCCATGCCCAGTTCATGTAACCGTTCTTCATATGTTCTTCAAACTCACTTCACAGGATTCTTGTTGTAAGGAAAATATGAGTATTATGTATGTTTGTCTCCTTGAGTTATTTATAATAATAAAGATAGGATAAAAATATAATAAATAAACAAACAAACAAACAGAGAAATCAAATGACCACAAGTAGGCAAAAACGTAGTTGGGGCAGGAATGATTTTTGACTTCCTCATTGAGAACCTGACAGGGAGGATCAGAAATCCTTCCTCCCTCCCTCCTTCTCTTAACATCTCCATAAGCACTCCTTTTATTTCATAATGTACTTCATAATATAATAAATAACCAAACAGATGCCACACATCCTTGCCTTAATCCCAGTTCCATACTGAGCTTTACACTATGCATTCTGTTTATTCGTATGCAGATTTTACTTCCATCATACGCTGATCTTATCTTATTTGGCAACCAATTTTTAATTCATTGTTTCTTGCATTCATTCATTGCTGAAGAACAAAAATCTGGTCTGCATGCCCCCTAGTGGATATAAAGTCACTCTGCACTTCCCAGATTTTGTTCTCGGTCACTTCTTGTGCCCTTTCAGCCAACAATTAAGCCAAACAATTTCGCAGACAGATTTTTGCAGATGAAAGGCATAGTTCTAGTCACAACGAGTGATGCAGACTTCACACAATTATTGAACAAGTCATAGCATTCTATTTCATTCTATTTCTTCCTTTATGCCATCTAAACTTGCACTTTGTTTTTCTACATTTTAACAGGTCCTCATTTTCAACAATTCCTTCTTGAACACTAATATATGTGTCACTGGTTTAATCAATCCATATTTCCCACTTTATAATAAGTCTTTTAATAATTTATATACACACTGCAAACTTTCATTCTGATGTGCCAGTGTAGTTTGTAAAGAATGGGACCAAAAAGTGAATACAGGCAATATTGTCACTTGTTCACAGCCAGTGGTAAGGCCGATATCCCTGATCAGCATGTCTGGGCACTTTCTGAGATCCCAGCCCAAAAGGATCCATTAACAAGCCTGAAAATTCTTCCTTGGCCTTTGAGCCTGTTCCCTGACCATGAGAGAAATGATTAAATATTAATATAAGCAAAACTAGAATCCCCTCCCATTTCTTTATAGATAGATAGAATTCTTTATTGGCCAAGTGTGATTGGACACACAAGGACTTTCTCTTGGTGCAAATGCTCTCTGTGTCTATAAAAAAGATACATTCATCAAGAGTCAAGAATCATCAGGTTCAACACTTAATAATAGTCATAGGGTACAATAAACAATCAAATCATACTAGGAAACAATCAATATAAATCGTAAGGATACAAGCGACAAAGTTACAGTCATACAGCCATAAGTGGGAGGGGATGGGTGATAAGGAATGATGAGAAGATTAATAGTAATAGTAGTGCAGACTTTGTAAATAGTTGGACAGTGTTGAGGGAATTATTTGTTTAGCAGAGTGATGGCATTTGGGAAAAAATTGTCCTTGTGTCTAGTTGTTCTGGTGTGTAGTGCTCTATAGTGTCGTTTTGAGGGAAGGAGTTGAAACAGTTTATGTTTTGGATGTGAGGGTTCTTTGGGCTTTCCAAGGATGGAAATGAATACTGCATTGCTAAATGAATATCACATTGCCCAGATGGAGGTGTGAAACCATTGAGATTATGATGTCACCCTGAGGAGGTGTTCACAAGAGAATATTTCACATACAGAATCTATTTGTGATGGAATGTTGTTGGGATTGCATTCCAGAGAAGCAAGAGAGAGTTTTTGTGAGAGAAAAGGCGTGAAGACAGCTCCTCCCTAATAGTTCCTACAGCATATGTTTTATGGTACAAGTAGTCTGCTTTAGCTTGACAAGATTTCTGTCTGTAGGTGAGAAGCAATAAACACATCTGGTTAGAAGTGTATTTAGAACCATGTGTTCTTCTTAGTTTTTGGAGCTGGTTAGGACTTTAGTGACAAGCATTTGCAACATCATATGGACACTTACAATCTATACTTATATTCCCTATTCAGCGGCGATCCAGTTTTACAGCCAAAAATCACTTCTCAATGGTAGAACAGCCAAAAATCTTTTTTCCAGGTAAATCTGTCCCTGACCACCCAATGAATCTTGTTGTATTGCTCATATTATCAAGGTAGACATTAATGTCTCCTCTGTTCCTTGTTGGAACATATGCCACAATCTTCCTTTCCTCTTTTTAGATAGCAAACCCAACATTACCTATAAAGTAGCTAAATTTTGTGCTATGGCTATTAAAGTCTGTGAAAAAATTACCAGAGAATTGGATCCGGGGTAACAAATAATAAATATTATACCTCAAGGTAAATTATGTCACATGTTACGTTATTAGAATTTTACATATGGTTTCTATCACTTTGATTACGCTACATTATTGCAATGCAATTTTGTTGCCCAACTCTTTTTATTGTTGTGATCATGGATTCAATAAATACAGTATCTATCTGTCCTTCAGGAGGAGAGAGCAGAGTCTGAAAATTTAAGATATTGAAGGAGATTATCCAAACTTGCATAGAAACAAATACTTTCTCACCATTTACTTCTAAAAGAACTTTAGAAAGTTGCTTAAGAAAAACATTGGCTATAATCAAAGTGTAGTTAGTAATTTTGATTTAGAAGAAAGAAAAGGTTTAAGAAGCATTATTTACATTTGACTGCAGAAAGACAACCACACTTACTATTCTTCAGAAATTAATGGGAAAATAGTTCCATTGTTTTCAGTTCAATGTACAAGAACTGTATTCTGTATGTATGAATTAGATAAGACTGCTAAATAATACCACAAAAAAACACGAAGATCCACATTCAATGAAAAATATTTCTGCCATTGTAAGTGTTAACCACCAGATGGCAGGATAACCCAACATATTTCCTATTTTGTCCTTCAACCTAGGGTAACAATTGGCAATTTATAACAAAACTATTTGTTTCATTTATTTTATTTATTTATTTATTTTAACAAATAACTCAAAGTGCTGAGTATTTCCAACACACCATCTTCCTCCTATTTTCCCCACATGAACTGTGTAAGATAAAGTTTCTGAAATGAATTAGCATTTATTCCCATGGTTGTTATTATTATTGTGATAACTTTTGAACAGCCATTGCTGAGAACACAGTCACCTGTTCCTTGCAGCACACTGGTCTCAAGGCTGGGAGTGGAGGTGGAGGAGCAGGAGCCCACACTGTTGTGTCATCCAGGTCACTCACAGATTTTCCACAGATAAATCTAGATAGATGGAATGTGTATACAAGCAGGCTTTTCTGATCATTGGCTGCATTTCCCTTCCCATTGCAAAAAGGGAGCATTTTGAACAGATACACAAATAGCATCACATTGTTTCTGGAAGTACGTATACAATTGTGATACTTATGATCACAATTGTGTCCAAAATTTATATTGCTAACAAGATAGTTGTTAAATGAATTTTGCCCTATTTTGTAACCTTTCTTGCCACAATGATTAAGTGAATCACTGCAGTTGTTAAGTTAGTTAAATGGTTGTTAAGAGAATCTCGCTTGCCCATGGACTTGGCTTGTCAGAAGGTCACAAAAGGTGATCACGTGACCTCAGGACATTGCAACCATCATCAATGTGAGCATCATCAATTAGTCATGCGGCAAATTTTGGTCATGTGACCAAATGCTGCAATGGTGATAAATGTGAAATATAGTCATAAGTCACTTTTTTTCAGCATGTTGTAACTTTGAGTGGTTACTAAATTAATGGTTATAAGGCTGTAAAAACAACAAAATTTTAAAACTTAAAATATGCTACCAGATTAACCAAAACTGAGATTTTCCCCTATCTTCATGTCTGTTCAAACAATACCAATATTTTTCCATCATTTCAAAATTGTAATTGTTCATGTCCATTCTTCATCATGTTTTCCTCACAAACAAATTTTGGCCACCATCTTAATTAGAACTGGGGGAGGAGGAGGCATCCCTGAGGTTTGGGAAACTTCCTTCACAAATACTATTCCCAATCCTTTACAAGTATTCCCTAGAAATGCCATATAGTTTTGTATATTTTAAAAAACCAATTTCCAAAAAATTAAAAGGGAGAGGCACATATCTCCAAATGCCTACATATTACTAAACCTAATTCTTACAAAATGGAAGGTAACGTTTGTATATATAATACAGCTACATTAAAAAAAAATCCGTATCTTGAGTTGAAGAAAGTTGATTAAATTGGAACTTATTATTTATGTGTCCCTTGGATATCTTTCTATGTCATGTCCTGGTTAAATGGTGGAGGCTTGCATTAAAGAACATGAAGTTAACTCCTTGCTTAAAATCAGATTAGCACAAAAGCAACTTCAAAATGTTTGTAATTACTGAATGTCTCAGGGAATCTTTAGTCAGAATTAGTTATCTTGGAAATGTGAGAGTTGAAACTTTACTTGTAAAAGATGGATTATACTAAGAGATATGCAAAAAAGCTGTGAATAAATGAATGAATAAATTGATCGACAACTTCACATTTTCTCAGTACTGCACTGTTTAAACCGAGCAACCCACTTTTTTTTTTACAACCCTACAATCCCTTTTATTGGGGTGGAGCCGGGGCAACTGAATGGAGCTGAGCATTTGCTGGCTAGATGCCCTTCCTGATTTCTAGGCAGAGTTCACAGCAGATATTTTCTCTTTATGCCCTGAGAGAGAAACATCTCTGGCTGTGTAGGATTGACTCTCAACCTCCCAAGTGTGAGGTGAGCATCTGCATCTCTAGGCCACCACACCGCTATTAGCTTCTATATAGAATCCCACATTATTTAGATGTTTAAATAATTTATATGGCTGCCAATGTCATAGAAGTAACTCTGTGCAATATACAAAGATTTGAAAACCCCAACAATTACAAACAAAACCCATCCTTCTCAAGTAAATGATACCTTCCAATCCTAAAATCCCACCCACTGCAGAAAATTAAGATTTTCCCATCACTGCTACATCTGTCATAAGTAGTGAGCAGATCCTGCACATATATTACCTTATATATACACTTACCATGTGATAAGATCATTGTCTTTTCAAATAAGATTATTTTCTGTCATGGTTCACATGACTTTCTATGATCACAATAGACAAAAAATTGCCAATGAAACTTCAATAGCTTTATTTTTCTTCATTGGAAGAAAAGCAAGTGCTCAAGATTATTCTGTCATGGTTCACATTGAGAAAGGAATTCAGCAAGGCTTTATACTGCCTATTTAACTTATATGCAGAGTACATCATGAGAAAGATGGGGCTAGAGTTCTCAGTTCCTCTACTGCAGAATACCTTATGCCACCAGACTTGAAATTCAGACTTAGAAAATCTAGATCTTGCCAAATGAAACTACATTCAATAGCTTTTTCTGTTTCTTCAAATCCCCAAAACTTTAACCTTAGACTGACTACTATTGACCTCACCCCTTTCTTAAGAGGTCTGTAGGGGGTGGGTATAAGTGCACCAATGTGCCTACCATCCCTGTCCTATTGTTTCTTTTTATTTTTCTTATATGTATCCATTTCTTGTATTCATAACTATGTTTATGCTTATACCTATTATCTTGTAAGCAATTGACAAATAAAATAAATAAAATAAATAGATGAATCATGTTGGAATTAAGATTGCCAGGAGAAATATCAACAACCTCAGATATGCAGATATTCCATTCTAATGGCAGAAAATGAAGAGGAACTAAAGTGCCTCTTAATGCGAGTAAAGGAGGAGAGTGCAAAAGTTGGCTTGAAATTCAACATTAAGAAAACTAAGATCATGGCATGTGGCCCTCTCAATTCCTGGCAAATAGATGGGGAAGAAATGGAGGTAATGACAGATTTTATTTTCCTAGGTTCCAAGATCACCGCAGATGGGGACTACAGCCAAGAAATTAAATGATGCTTGCTCTTGGGGAGGAAAGCTATGGCAAATCTACACAGCATACTAAAAAGCAGAGGCATCACCCTGACAACAAAAGTGCATATAGTCAAGACTATGGGTTTCCCAGTTGCAATCTATGGCTGTGAAAGTTGGACCATAAGAAAGGCTGAGCACCAAAGAATTGAGGCCTTTGAAGTAGGGTGCTGAAGAAGACTCTTGTGAGTCCCTTGGACTGCAAGGCAATCAAACCAGTGAGTCCTAGAGGAGATCCACCCTGACTGCTCTTTAGAAGGCCAGATCCTGAAGATGAAACTCAAATACTTTGGCCACCTAATGAGAAGGAAGGACTCACTGGAGAAGAGCCTAATGCTGGGAAAGATTGAGGGCAATAGAAGAAGGGGACGACAGAGAATGAGGTGGCTGGATGAAGTCACTGAAGCAGTAGGCATGGGCTTAAATGGACTCCAGAAGATGGTAGAGGACAGGAAGGCCTGGAGGAACATTGTTCATGGGATCGCGATGGGTCAGACACGACTTTGCGACTAACAACAATAAAAGATGTAATGCTGAGAACTGTGCCAAAACAGTTCTTGCCAAGGATTTTTCAAATGAAGTGTTTGTGAAACCATATAAAAAGGCTGAATATAGAATATAGACTTCCTTTTTAAGGAAGTTGCTGTTTTAAGACAATTACAATAACCAACATATAGCTGGAAGGTGATTTAAAGATTCTATCAATAATTTTCTTTTAATGCATTTAAGAGAAAATGCATTTAAATCAATTGCACTAATAAACACAGATATTATGAAATAGTACAATAAATTTTCACAGAAATATAGTTGACCCATAAACTCCTAAGCACAAGCATAGTTCCAATGAAAGGTAAGAGATGAGGCTGCTTTTACTATGAGGTCTTCTACACACAAGGAATCCTCAGCTGGTCTTATAAAGCCACAATCTAGAGCATGCTTGCAGATCTGAACAGTATTGATGTATGCTTGTGCCAGCAGCATCTATATATGAGAGTACTGCCATTTCAGAATTAAAAAATGCAGCTTAAAAAACAGGGATGCTTCACTGCCCTATGACTGAAGGTGAAGTTTTTTCCCTTACTTTCTATCATAGCCACATGAGGTAAAGAAGCCCCGATACAGCAAGGGATGTTGATCATTATAGCAGGAACAGAAATACCAGAAACATCAATATTTCTTATACTTATGAAGAGAGGAAGGGATGTCCTCCCTGTTGCTGTAGAAGTAGGAAAAGGTACATGATTGCTAGCTGGCAAACAAACATCAATTGGTTGAAAACTCTCTGTGCTCAATTATGGCCCCCCACATAAGAAACTGGCTGGCAGCTGAAAAGACTGTATTTAGACAGTTCCAAGAACATTCCACCACCCATTTGCACTATTCAGGTGACCCTGAGGGCACAGATAAACCTCAAGTAGCCTCAACAACTCTCTGAAAGAGTGCTAACAACCAGATGACTGCAAGGAATATTAATGCTTCTATTCTCCACCATTCAGTCAGAACTGAAGAGGCTTCCTGGATGAGAAGCAAAATATCTTCAAGTAAAAACAAAGTCCAGTTGTCTTGGGGAGGGGGAGGACCTTTGGGACAACCATGACCTGCATGACTGAGACTCTCCATTGACAAACAAAATAAAGCTAAATAAAGTTTTGATCTAAGAAGTGGATCTAAGGATAAAGAGTCCAGATTAATTTGGAATATTGATTTTTACTACAACATTTTGGAATAACCTATTTAAAAAAATAAACAACTTCTCATGGGAAACAGATTTATATTTGTTATCCTGTCAATTGAAAATTATAACAAATATAAGTGATGATTTTAGAAATTGGAGATTACAGGGGACTAAAGATTTTAAGTAGAAGGCAAAAAAATAAACAATATAACATTGGAAATATTAAAGGAAATCTTTGAAGAATAGAAACAGAAGTTAGTTTTTATGTTTTAACAGATCTCGTCACTGATCTTTTCCCTATACAGAATTATATGACTGTTTTTGTGATAATTGATTTATTTACTAAGATGGATCACTTACTCTTTGTATGGGCCTTTCATTGGTAGCAAGACTGAACAACTATTTCTATGCACTGTTTTTAGGTACAGAATCTTAGTCAATCATAAATTGCAGCTAATAGCTCTCAATTTGCATCCAAACTAGAAAACCCTATTTTTGCTATTAGAAATTCAGATTCATTTGTCAACTAGTCTTTTAGTCCAAAATGAATAAACAGAGAAAGTGAACCAAATATTAGAACAGTATTTGAGGTCCTATGTCTCTTATCAGCAGGACAATGGAACTAAACCTGTTGCTTCTTGTAGAGTTTGTATATAAAAACTCAGCACATTCCTTCACATCCTTGACTCTTTTTCAAGCAATCTGTGGTTACCTCACTGTGTCTTGCCCTCCAGAACTTGTAGAATCAAAGGGGTAGAAGGCACCTTGAAGGTCTTCTAATCCAACCCCCTGTTCAAGGTAGGAGAGCTTATTGTATCCCAGACAAATGGTTGTCCAATCTTTTCTTGAAGACCTCCAGCAATGGGGCATCACAACTCTGGGAGACAAGCTATTCCACCATTCACTGTTTCTCACAGCTTGGATTTTCTACCTAAGAGACAGGTTTCTTGCATTTCTTAAGGAAGAGCATACAAGTAGTCTGCAGATGTTCGCAGCTAAAGAATGTGAAGATTGTTATTATGGTAAAATTATGTGGCTTTCTGTTGTTTTTTTCCTGCCTACTCATCTTAAAATCTGGATTTAAGATTTGTTAGCCATTTCCTCATCATCATCACAAAAATCCAGTGGCCATTCATTTGTTTCTGTGAAGATTCATCCAGTGTTCCATTGGACACTGCTAGTCTGGGGTGAGCCATAATGCCCCTTATACTCTAAAAGTGTTCCCCACACACACTCCCCATACTGGTGGACAAGGAAGGAGAATATGAAGTGGAATAAATTCTTGACTGTAGATGCAGGAGGTAATATTTCAAATATTCGACTCACTGGAATCTGAGAAGTCATGGAAAAGTACAACAGCTGTCCATATCTCATGCTGTGTATGTCAATATCGTATGAAATTCCCATACAAGTCCACTGCTTGTGATTTGCCACTGCTGTCACCACTATCACTGCTAGTGAATCCCAAGCTAAAGAGGACTCCATGCTTCTGATCACAATAGACTCTCTAGCACAGGTTGCTGTGATATAAGAAGGAAGGGGAGATTTTCCAGTTCTATCTGACTCTGCATGGCAAGACTTGTCTAATGATCTTGAAGAACTTCCAAACAAGGGTGGAGGAAGTTTCTTGTAGTTGTGGTCTGTGGTTGATTCCCAAAGCAACTTGCCAGTGTCTTCTTGGTGTGAGGGAGAAGAGAGAGATTCTGATGGGGTAAGTAGAGGAATATGGAACTAATCTTGAAAAAGGAATGCAAAAATGATTAAGCAAATATCTTCTTAGCCCTGAGTAGAAAAAGCATGAGAAAAAACTGATTTATCCTGACTTAATTCTGTTTAGTTTAGGAGGGGGCAGAGGAAAAGTTTGGTCACTTCCAAGATTCTGCTGCTATAATATGCAATAGAGTTTCAGTGGTCCTGAAAGTGTATTATTGTATATAATAGAGCTATAATTGTATATATATAATAGAACTATAATATACAATAATAGAGTTTCAGTGATCAGTTCTTGTTCAGACTCACTGTGAAAGCACAACACTTGTATGTTCAACATATTTAGCCAGCCTAGTATACTATCAACTTGAATGAAGCTCTCAAATCTTCAAAAATCCATAACTATTGACTAGTGGTCATCCAGGTTTTTGTACCCTTGATATAGGACCAATAATTTGGGTTGGATAACACTATACCTAAAATGTAAATTCTTCTCTAATTTCCCTAAAATATATATTATGTTAGAATAATCTCATTAAAATATAATGGTCTGAAAGTACTGTATATGAAAATAAAATTCCCAAATTCCTAGATCAGGAGTCCCTGCACACAGTCACTCAAACCCTGGTCATCTCATACCTGGACTCTTGCAATGCACTCTACATGGGGGCTATCCTTGAAGTATATTCAGAACTATAACTAGTGCAGAATGCGGTGGTGCAAGCAGTTTTTGAGGTCCCTAGTTGGCTCACATTGCACCCTTCTCTGTGAGCTAATTTGCTTCCAGGTACAATTCACCATTGTCACCTTTAAAGCCTTTCATGGCATGGGTCCAGGAACCATTTCACCCCAATGGGTTTGGCCTGCACCACTCATGCCAGCAGAAAGGGCATGCTATGAACCCCTTCAATCAAGGAATTCCAACATCCATGGTTAAGGAGAAGAGCTTTTTTTTATGTGGTTCCTGCCCTTTGGAACATCATACCCCACAAGATAAGATCCACCCCCTTACCTTCCACAAGGACCTAAGACCTGGGTCTGCCAGTTGGCCAGGGCTTCAATAGGGGGAGGGGTATCACTCTGGAGGTGACTATCAGATTAGGAGAAGACCCCTTGCTCTTCTTGATCCTTTCTGGTCCCTATCTTTTAATGATATATTATGGTCCACTGCACAATCAGAGGTTAAAACTGGATTTAGCATTTTTGTCCACCTATTGAGTCCTTCCCAAAGACCTAGGATAGGCAGATGTGGATGTTTATGGTCTTAAAGGTATCATCATAGGATGTAGGCTGTTATGAGCAAAGCTGCCTTTTGTAGTTGACTGATAGTGATTTTGTCAATATTGGTAGTGTTCAAGTCATGCTCTAGTTGTTTTGGGATTATTATTGTTGTTATTCATTAATTTATCCATTTTAATGTTTGCTGATTTTATTTGTAAGCCACCCAGAGATGGGCAACACATACATACATACATACATACATACATACATACATATATACATTATTCAATAAACTAGAATGCTGTCATGTGGTATAAAACTGAGTCCAACAATTTTATAATGCTGTTCCTGGTCAATATGTAGGCTTCTAATATTTGTTCTCATTACCACTTTATCATCATCCTCTTCTGAATGGCATAGTTTTCTCATAAGCTAGTTGCAGGAGTCCACAATAATTTAATGAGATAATAATAATAAATTACAGGACAGAAATTATAATAAATATTAATTTACTTCTCCATTCCTGCTTTTTCTTGCTTAATTGAATAGGTGTTGCCGTGCCCCGTTGGTATTTATGCAATTAGAAGCTAAGTACCCCAACCAAAATTGCTAATAACATTTGCTTTGTGAATTCATTTGAGCATTACATGAGGATAGTACTTTTAACTTCTCACGGGAACTTGAAAAAATATTTCTGAATATCATTTACTTAATGCATTATTTCTCTCCAGGATACCGTCAAAACATGTCCTTGCAGGAATGAAGCCAATCAAATATATGAAGAAGTCCTAAATCAGTTTCACATGATAAATGTGTTTTCACTTAGTAATTTGGCTACTGGAATTGCTGGCGATCCCTTCAACTGGTTGACAGTGTTTAATTTGAATACATATGTGGAATCAAGCTAATCTGGAAGCTACTCTTACTCATTCACGTGTTCTTGATAGTGGTTCAGGCACCAGGCTAGAAGGCAGCAGACCATGAGTTCATGTTGTGTCTTAGCCATGAGAGCTAGATGGGTGACTTTGGGCCAGTCACTTTTTCTCAGCCTAACCCACCTCACAAGGTTGTTGTTGTGGGAAAAATAGGACAAGAAAGCTATGTTGGATATGCTCACTGCATTGAGTTATTTGTAAAAATAACACAAGTGGAATGCAAATAAATAAATAATAAAATATAAAGAATCTTTTCTTCTGTAGTCTTCGGAACCAAGAATAGTTTCAAGGAAACAGTTTTTCAACTCTCTGGCAGCTTTAAACAGCCCCAGTATAGTCAAGGCCATTCGGCTATACTGATGGTCAAATAAAGGACTTTGGATACCAATATTTGAAGGGTGTCTTCCTCAATTGTGATATATAAACACTTTGGAGTGAAATTATTGCTTCTTGGATGACCAGAATTATGTGTCATTTTCCTCTGAGCCCAGATCCCAGCAAACTTACCATGTTCAATCATAGTGCTAACATCTATCTCCCCTCAATATTCTACTAGCAGGGGCATTTAACTCTAATAATTGCACTTTGACTGTTAGTCACAAATGTGATGCAAAATCCCTGACCCTTTTAGGGGAAAGAAAAGTAATATGTGGTAATAGACTCAGAGTAACAGAATAATACCTTCAAGGTGCTAGTTACAACTTATAAAGCCCTAAATGGCTTGGGTCCAGGGTACTTGCGGGAACGCCTCCTACCAGCATCATATTCCGATCGCCCTGTTCGCTCCCACAGGAGGGGCCTCCTTGGGATACCGTCGGTCAGGCATTGTCGGCTGGCGGTCCCCAGGGCTAGGGCCTTCTCCGTGGGCATGCCCACCCTCTGGAATCAGCTTCATGTGGATCTCCGTTTGGCCCCTGATCTCCGCTCCTTCCTGAAGACCTGGCTGTTTCAACAGGCTGGCCTGGAATGACCCGGGTGGGGTTTTAGGGTTATTTATTTGTTTTAATGTATTTTAATGTATTTGACTTGTTCTATTTAATCGATTTTTACTGTAAATTTGGCTCTGTTTTAATGTTCGCCGCCCTGAGTCCTTAGGGAATAGGGCGGCATACAAGTCGAATAAATTATTATTATTATTATTATTATTATTATTATTATTATTATTATTATTATTATTTGAAAGGGATCTTGGAAGTATTCCTCTGCTCAAGTAGGGAAATCTATATCATTTCAGACAAATGGTTGTTCAATCTCTTCTTTAAAACCTCCAGGATTGGAGCACCTACAATTTCTGGAGGCAAGTCATTCCACTGATTCATTGTTCTCACTGTCAGGAAATTTCTCCATAATTCTAGGTTGACTCTCTCCTTGATTAGTTTCGATCCATTATTTCTTGACCTGCCTTCAGGTTGACCCCTTCTTTTTGTCAACCCTTTAGTTATTTTTTTTTTAAAAAAAACTCATAGAATAATCCAAATAGGAATTAATTACTAGATCTTTGTGAAGGACCCCATAAATTTCAATTTTGTAGTCACCTAGTAGATGTCATGACAATCTGTGACATAATCACACACATGGTTCAAATTGAATGTTTTTCATCATTTATGTGATAATATTATGACATCACCTCTCTTTGCCCATGGTGGAATCAGTTTCCCCCCATAAAATTTATAAAAGGAGAATATTGAGGAGTGTTAAAAGTGACATAATACCGTGTGTGTGTGTGTGTGTGTGTGTGTGTGTGTGTGTGTGTCTCACAAACTATTTTAAAAATACGAGTTTCAGGTATACTTATAAAAGAAGAAACAGACATCCTACGATCTACAGAACTTAAAATTACATTTATTGTACTTACTAAGCTTTCATCAGCCTCTGCTGACATTGTCAGAGTATTAAGCTACCATTACAGAGATCTCTGCCTTTATATATCATTAATCAATTTAGCCCTTGCACGCATAATAAGACCTTCCAACTGCCTCCCATCTGTAATTAGCTCTGTTGTTTTTGCTTCCCTCATGTTGGTCAAAGGAGGTTTATCTCTTGTTGTTTTTTCCTCCCTTGCCAGATCCAGCCTGGAATGCTTATCTCTAGGAGGTGATGTTAAACTGCCAGCTATTGCAATTTGTTGCTTTGATTGTGACCTTGTGGTCAGCCTGGCTCATTCTTCGTTGTTCCTGTCTGTTATAACTTGAGGCAGCTCTGCCAGGGTCCTTTGTATTTGGACAGGCCTGGCTGTGCCTTCATAGGATGAATCCACATGCCCAGGGATGAGGTGGGGTGCCATTGGTCCCTGTTCCCCAATGGGAAGTAGCCTCTGCTCCTCCTGCAGGGTCTTGCCTGGTGTCTCAGTGCTTGGTGGGCCAGTGGTAGTTCGATATGCCTATTGATAGAATTGCTGTTGGAAAACCAGGCTTGTTTTAGAAGGCATCCTCCTTTAGTTATGTCACGGGCAACAACCTCAGCCTCTTGAAAACTGAATGTGTGATTATGCTCCTGCATATGTGCCCAGATCTGAGAGCACCGTTCTTTGCACCGGACAGCCAGTTCATGTTCAAATACTCTGGTCTGCAGCCGCTTGGCCGTTTGCCCTATGTAATTGCTTGCACAATCACTACAGTTGATGCAGTAAACCACCAAAGATGTCTCCTCCTTGGGTAGTGTTTCCTTTAGGTGCATCACTCTTATTCTTAGAGTTTTGTCCTGTTTGTCATCTTGACTCCATGCCCAGGGGAATGCATGCAGCAGTTTCAGATACTCCCCATATATACGGGAGCACCCTTCACGTAGCTGTTCCACCACTGGCACCTTCAATGGATTGCCGGACCCTGGGTGTAGTACACCTTCAGATGAAGTCCATGGAATAATCATTGAGCTTGCAGACCTGATAAAGATATGCCCGCTCCTTGGCTTTGGCTGTCAGTGTACTACAATGAGTGTACTTCCAACATGACAGAAGCAAAAACAACAGAGCTAATTACAGATGGGAGGTGGTTGGAAGGGCCTATCACGCATGCAAGGGCTAAATTTGTGTGTGTGTGTGTGTGTGTGTGTGTGTGTGTGTGTTCTTGCCAAACTTGAATAATAATTTTTGAAGCATGTACATGTCTGTGAAAATGTAGAGAGCCCAATATCAAATGCCTAACATATTGTGATGAATGGAAGGATTCTGCGGAATGGCATCTTCTTTAGTTTGTCAAGGTTAATTTATGAACACTTTTGGACATTGCAGTCTCCAGGGCTCCCAAAATTACAGCTTTTCATCTCATTTTTTCCTGATATAGTTTCCTCTCCCCATTCAAAGGCTGGCATTTGCAAATGAAAGAATGTTTGAGGCATTTTAACAATTTTTATGAATCTTTCCATGAACAATTATATAGAGACAATGCTGGAGACATTGGGGAAAGATTTTATGCTAAATTGGTTGGTAATTCTGGAAGTCCTAACCCAATTGGAAGGTAGCAATATGGGAGAAGATTGCTGTAGAAATAGCATTCAGCCACGCAAGTGCTTAGAAAGGTGATTTTTTCCTGTTCCCTTTCAAGAAGGATTCTCATTCAGTAACGCTAGAAACATTGATTAGAAATTTGCATACTATGAAAGTTTGAGTATTATTTGCTGTGAGCTTTCTAACTATTAGCTTATATTCACTAATTGACCTTCCTAGCAACAGGATGAAATCTTTGTGATGAATGGAAGTTCAAGTTCTAAGATCTTAGAATATGGTCAAATACATCCTCAATACCACAATTACAAAACAATTTAGAAGCAGGTGCATTTGATATGGGGCTTTTAGTGTATGGTCCCTTAATATTCATTATTAATGAAGACTTATTTATTTAACATAGTTCAAGCTTTGTTTTACATTCAAAAGATTCTACCAAGTAGCTTAATTGTACCAAACTAATTGAAGCTATCCTTTTTTAAAAAAATTGATTGATTTTGGTCGATATTATGACATGGTATATCTTATCCTTTACTACAGTGATCCAATTACATCTAATTGGGAGAAGTCTAACTCATAAGAAGTGTATTACCCTTTTGGGAATTTGTTTTGTTTTTAAATATAGATTTCATGTGCATTACTCAAAAAGAGGGAGTAAGTGTATTTATTTTATTTGAGCTCTTGGTTTTAGCTTTGTTCTACCTGACAGGTAAGTATAATGTGATAAGCCACTTAACTAGGATAAATCCACTTACAGAACTCTACATTTTATTTAAGATTTCTCAAGACATGCAATATTCACAGCATAGTATAATACAAAGTGAAATGAAGAAATGCGTTTATTTTCATAATGAAAATTTTATAAAATTTTAGAGAAAGACACTTCAGTCGAACAGAATTTATTTTAGATAAATACTTTTATTATTACTCAGTACAGTTAGAAAGAGCATAGTTTGACTTGTTCATGCTTATAAAAGAATTTTTACACAGAATCATACACACACCAGAGGTACCTTTCCAGATACAGACAATAATAAATACTGTTTCGCTGAATTAAAATTAAAAAATATCAAATGCATTTGGGTGTAGTCTTATATTATGAATGCATAAAGCTTGGAAGGGATGTTTTGCTTCAAGGTAAAGGGTCAAACATAGCACCCTACAAAACTGTATTTTGCAGGGTAATGTAGCCCTTGCTTTTAACAACAGAGAAAAGGGATTACCTGCTTCAATCTGACTTATTCCTAAGGCTCTTTGGGCAATGGTATAGATAGAAGATAGCTTCATAATGTATAAATTACAGACTTATCTTTGGTGTCTGACTGCATACAAAGATGCCTTGGTAAAAAAAAACATTGTTATATCTACCCATTGTCACTAGTGAGGGTGAAGTGTCACATTACATCAAAATAAATGCCCTTCTGAGTGCTGAAAGTTGATCCAGGATAGTGTAGGTCTAGATATTAAATGGTTTGCCCATTGGAGATATGGAAGAAGAAATCATTTTCTGGAACAGCAGAGAAATTACAATCTTTGACATATTAGCATGTCAGCTGATTACCATATAATCTTGCTACTAGCTGTGAAGATTTTACTGAAGCTCAGATCTAAACAATGACCATTTTTCTTTAATAGTTTCTTTTACCCTTCCCTTTAGGGGATGTAGCTATCCTGAAATTCAACTGACATGGTCAAACAAATTACTGAGAACTGTCACCTATTCTTAAATAATTTCAATTCCCCAGTTAAAATTGTCTAAGAGTGCACACAAGGCCACACAAAAGGAGTCATCAATATCTATTCCACAAATAGATATTCTGGGAATATCTAAAGTCTAATCCCAATCCTACTCAGAATCACTGTAATAAATCTTTCCAACCCTGGTTTGCTAAACTGTAATTTTACTGTATTCTGAATATAGATTGTATTCTGACTGAGCAAATATTAGATAGTCTCAGCCTATACAGCTGCAAATTAACACAATGATCAGCACTCCCCAAAAAATCTGTTTATGAAAAAATAAAACAGCTGCCCATTGTACTATGAAATCAAGGCAATATCTTTAATACTAGGATTTCATGGTATATACGTAATGTAACAGTATTTTAATGTATAAAATTATAATATAAAATACAATATAAAATTATTTTACTTATATATAATAGCAATATATGTAAGGTTTATATTTTAATTCCCTACAATCAGTTTATCCTCTTATCTCATTTTCTATAGTCATCTCCTAGCCAGCTAATTTTTTTAGCATATTATAACTGGAATGGCTAATGTTCTTCACAGTTATAAGAACATTCCTATTAATACGTCCAAGTATTTTTATGTAAAAAATTATATTGACAAATTTGTATTATATTTCCTAAGATACCTCCTTATCATTAGACAAATGCCCTGTAATGGTCCACTTCTTGGTCACAACACCCCTTTCCTCCTTCATTTAACAATGCAGTTTTACCATATTTACAAAATTTGCTCATATCTAAACATGCACCACAAGCACTGCTACAAAGATATCTCAGGATGTTTGTGCATTTAACAAAGCAAGTGAAACACAAAACTACATTTTTCATGATCTGCTATTTTTTGAAGAACTGGAATAGCAAAAGGAAATGATGAACAGCCTGAAATAATGTTACTTTAAAAAAACCTAAATATTTTAAATTAAATCCTAAAAGTTCTCAATGTGGTTAACAATGCATGTACACTCACCACAAGGAAATGAGTTGAAGGCATTCAAGGGCAGAAATATTTTAAGACAATTGTAATTATTACAGCAGCCCTTAAACCAAAACAAGAACCTTGATCCATGTCTGGAATACTGTTATATTATCATTATTTATTAAATGTATATGTCACCAATCTCCTCAATAAGGTGACTCTGGGTGGCTTACAGGTCATAAAAAGATAAATAGAAAGTTAATAGCAGTTAAAATTTAAATCTATGCAAATTAAAATTTTAAAGCTATGTAAAAAAACAGGAACCAAGAGATGAACAGTACAAGGATGAGGTCAACCAACCAGCAAAACCTAATTTTAATACCCTTCCAGTAGGCCAAAGGGGTGGTAGTAGTTCTCAGCTCCCATAGTAAAGTAGAAAAGGCACTTCTTGATCCCACCTTCCAAAAATTCCTTAGCAGAGAGGCCACTTCTGCTGATGCAGGTGGAGCACACTAGTCTCATTGAGGTTATATCATCAAGTTCATTAATTGATTTTGTGATTTGCTAGAACAGATGTTTGCATAAGCAAGGCTTCCAAACTGGAGCAAAGGGACTTTCCACGGCGAGCTTCATATTGCTGAGACAACAGAAAGTTACTACAGCTGCTGTACAGAATCTGGGGTTTCCTAATGCAGATACCTGCTGAGTTTCTTCAAATTTTAATGGATTCAGATGTCTGTGTATGTATGTGGAAGGAGTGGGATTTACTGACATATCACAATGTGTATTAGTTGCAGCCTAATAAGGGTATAGGCATTTTGTCTCCCAGTAGGATACATGGTATGCAGGTTTTTTCTTTGATGTTGACTTTAATAAACAACTAAATTTAACCTTTTTTAATATAAATCTCAGTCTGGTTCTAATATGCTTCTAACCAGTCAAGCAGGATGTCAAGTTCTCCAAGGGACTTCATTGCAGCTGATGTAACTTCCATCTGAAAGTTGATTAAAATGAACATTTGGTAACAGAAAAAGCCACTTGGGGTGGGATAGTAATACCCCAAAACTATTAAAGTCTTTTTTATTATTTATTATTGTTAATTCGTTGTAACAATTTCCATAGGACTTTAAGTTTCATATCTAATTACCTGCTCATAGTTGTTGATGATCTGTTCATACTTAGTTATTGCATCTTCCCCACAATGGCACGTATTTTGATCATGCTAGAAAAATATTTTAAGAGTCATTAGAGATTTTTTATGTGTTCAGTGGTGGTATTCAGCTGGTTCTCACCAGTTCAAGTGAACCGATAGCAAAGATTTGGCATGGGTTGCCGAACTGGTAGTAAATTCTGGCTGGTCATGCCCCTGACCTGGTTGCCTGGTCACCGCTGGCTCACTGCCTCACCTGCCTGATTCTCACCTGATGCTCTCCCATTAAGGTATTTCTTTTTTTCCCCTCCTGACAATCAGCTGTTCATAGATCAGCTGTGCCGGGATTCACCTAGCTGTCTTACTGCTTCACCCAGGAGGATTCCCTAAGGCCCAGAAAGGCAAAAAATGCACTGCAGCCGCCCCACCGTCAATTTTTTGCCTTCCTGAGGCCAAGGGCAGCCTTCAGGGAGCAAAAACACCCCTCAGGAGGCTCCCCTGAGGCCCAGAAGGCCCCAAAATGGAGCAAGGGGGAGTGCTGCACCTCCAGGCTCCATTTTTTCCTTCTTGAGCCCCAGGAGAGCTTCCTGGAAGCAAAAATGCCCCCCAGGAGGCTTGCCTGAGGCCCAGAAGGCCCCCAAAATGGGTGGGGGTGGCTGCAAAAAAGCAAAAAAAAAGCCATGTCTATCCAGTCACATGGGCATGCCCACCTAGCCATCCCCACCAGGCCACGTCCACAGAACCAGTAGTAAAAGATTTTGAATCCCACCACTGTATGTGTTCCTTTATTTCTTTATGCCATACTCAGCAGTTCAAAAGTGGGCAACTGCAAGTAGATAAATGGATACCATTTGGTGGCAACTTAATAAGATCCCAACTGGGCATCCGCCAGGCAACAGTGATGTCATCATTCAATCATTTCCACCCAGAAGTGCTCCTGATATGACTGTCGTAGTAGTGAATGCCATCAGGCTATATTATAATGAACCTATCACGTTCTCCTCTAGTGGACTTGGGTGATGAGTGCTAACAAAAGAGGGAGCCAAACTAGTGCAATTGAAATATTAGCATACTTTGAAGAAGCAGACAACATTGCAACAAATCTTTGTAAAAGTCAAAATCGCTGGAAGCAATCAGCTCAAAGAAACAAACAAACAAACAACCATTAGCAGCAGTGAATGTCAAGTGTCATTCAGGAAAAAAAGTTAGAAAATGAAATGCAGAATATAAAAATGTAGAATGGCCTACTTGGCAAAAGTGGAACTTCAAATGAAATACTCCCATAAGGAAAAACTGTTTCAAATATGATTTATTATGTTCAATTCATGTTCAGTCATGATGCTGCCTAACCACAGTGCAAATTTAGTTCCACATATAGCACTGAGACTGCTGATTCTTTGGGATTAGAAATATTTACTTGGCTGATGATTCTATTACTCAGTTTTTATTTTTCAATTTTACATACGGATTCTTACAATAAAGTTCACAAATACATGCATTCTTTAACCCAAATAAAATCATCCTTTGAATGGAGAAGAAGTCAGAAGAAAGTTTAACTTATATCCCAGTCTACTTATTTAGAGATGGGCAATCTGCATATTTGACAATGTTAAACTTCAGCTTCCATTCAGCTAAATGGTCAAACATGACTGGAAGCTGTAGCTCTCAATACAATAAATATTCACATCTGTTATCTTATTTTCAAGTGACTTACACATTCTCTGAATTTCTTCTCAGTGCTGAGGAAGGAGTTGGCTATACCGCTGACTTTCCGATTGATGAGAAGGCTTTCTGTTTCACAGTGTCTGAAGACTTTGTCCAGATAAAATCTTAAGATGTGGTGAATAAGACAACATCTGTCTACAGACTTGAGAAAAGAAGTTTGGATTTATTGAGTCAGTGTAACAGAAAGTTACACTGTAATCTAGAATCTTGTAGATTAAATCAGGCCAGTATGAGTAATTAATTAATTAGACTGTTCATCTTTTATGAAAAACATTTGGAAGCAGTTCAAAACTCATTTCAAGCCTTTTTCAAAAACAGTGCCTCCAGCAGCATGTTATTTTGCAGATAACATTCATTAAATAATACTTCTGTGGTCGTTTTCCTGTAGAAAATCATGACAGTGTTTATTCATTTAAATTATTTGGTTATCCATTTTGTGAATTTGAGAATAGTGTTGAAAGGACAGAAGTGAGGAATCATTGATTGCCCTGTAGGACTCACTTTTTCTCCCCATGCAAAATCTAATCTTTCATGAAACATAATCCCAAGAACAGTTAAATTATAATAAAGCTACTCATGCTCCGTGGATTTATAGTTGCAGTTCTGTCTCTGGGATGACCTCAGAGTAATTATCCATGAGATTTCCTTATAGGTAGATATGTATGGAATTGCATGCTATAAATAATCATAAGCTATTATACTTGAATGCTATCCTGCAATCCTGTGAGTTCCCACATAGGGAGAAACTGACTGATCATAAAAAATGTCAATTGAAGTAAAAATGATGGACGAGTACACTAGGCAGGATAAAATTACGGAGAGAAAAATGCTCAAAATTTCTCACAGGATTTTGACCTATTTATTCATTTGTTAAATATACAACCAGAAAGTCAAAGCAGAACACACACAATGTATGAGTAATTCTACTTCTCAATAATGTAAATAAAGGCAGAAACTGAGGACACCTGGTCCATTGTGCTTCCATGGTCCAGAAATAGATTTGAACCTTGCTGACTCAGTACATAGTGTAATATTTTAATTGGCACACTATATTTCCCCAACCTCAGGAAATTTGAGGACCTCTGGACTTTAATTTAATTATTAAAGGAAATTTCTATTTTCCTTTCCATCTGATAAAAACAATATCTGCTAACTTATACATATTTTAAAACAACCTCAGCACATTGTGATTGCTAATGACACTACTAATATTTTCATAAATCAAAAAGATTAGAGGCCAAAACAGGAGTACAGCAAATAAAGTAAAAGAAATGTACAACATGGATTGTTCCTCTTCAGATGATAATTTAAATGCAACTTGACAGACAACAAAGGAAAACTTTCGCTAAGCAGTGGGAAAACACTGAAGAAGAGGAGTCAAATAAATTTTCCTAGGCAGAGAATTCCAGGCCCTGGGCACACTAAAGAAGGGCCTGTTGCCTCATCCTACTTATGGGATACCATATGAATTATACTTTCTATAGTAACATTATACTTCCTTATCATAATTTCTTGGTGTAGTTATGAGCTAAGAGTTTCCCTTCCAAGGTTTTGCAAACTGTTGCTAAGCAAAATGTATTTCTGTTTTTCCCATCTCTACTATTGGAATGTTTCTATCAGTACTTCGATAGGCTAGAACTTGCTGTGTGTGGCAATTCTCCTCTACAGACAGTTCATTCCCTACCCAACATTTTCATGGCAAAGTAATCCAATTGTTACCGGAATAGAAAAAGGGTGAGCAAACTGCAGCATGATGATTCTACTCTCTAGCTATTGATAAATGCCATCATTTTAGCTAGTATGGTCAATGTGTAAGGTGGTTTTATGCACAGACACATGCAAAAACATGGCTTCTTCCATATTGCTTGTGAGATTAAGCTATTTTGTGAGATTAAACTAAGAGACAATAATATTAGGCTCAGCAAATATCTAAATCTTGGGCATCCCTGTTTTAAGTCTACTCCTAGAATTTTCCAGTAGCTGGATTGTATTTTGCAGCACAATAGCCGATGAAACAAATAGTAAAATAAACAAAGGCATACAAAATACACAATTGGAATATGATCATTTGTGTAGGCTCAGCATAAAATGATACTTTATAAACACTGATATTTGTTTAATTCAAAAATCTGCTGATTTAATGAAAAGCAGTATCTTACTATAAAAGAAAATACAAGCCAAATTTACAAAGATTAGCACTTACTTGGAAATCGTGCAAAGAATATGGCTGCAACAAAATGCTTGTAGTTCTGATGGGATCTCTGCCTTGCTAAATAGGGAAGAGATAACATTGAATCTGAATATACATTTTTGGCTGCTGAAATCATTATAGCATGATCAGGCAGCATGAAAGATTTACATACTGTATTTACCATTTAATTTCATGGGTAAACTACAAATTTTGTAAAAAATTTAGTTTCTTAAAGTTTGGATGTTTGAATTTGTTGTCAAAGGAGAACTGAAACAAAATATACTTCTTGTACTGGGCACAAGCAAGCATGCACCCAACACAAGAGCATCCAAGTATAATTTGGGTCCAATATCCTTTTCTTTGCATCTCAATATCATACAGAGCATTGGTATCTTATGTAAGGTTGCATGATGGCTTAGTGGTTAAGACACTGAGCTTATCGACTAGAAATCTGACAGCTCAGGTTTGAGACCCGAGCTCCACACAATGGAGTGGGCTTCCATTATTTGCTCCAGCTCCCACCCTGCCCACCTAGAAGTTCAAAAGCATGCAAATACAAGTAGATAAATAGGTACCACTTCAGTGAGAAGGTAACAGCATTCTGTGCACCTTGGCATATAATCATGCTGGCCACATGATCATGGAAATGTCTTTGGACAAGGCTGGCCCCCTTAGCTAAAAAATGGAAAAGCACACCACTCTCTTGTGTCGTACACAACTGAACAAGGAAACCTTTTATCCTGTGTAAATGGTTTAATCAGACTTCTGTTTATTTTTCACCTTGAGAGATTCACCTTATTTAAGCTATTTCTCCAATTGTGGCAGTGTCATCACTTGAGACTTTCAAGAAGAGATTGAACTGCCTTTTGTCAGAAATGGTGTAGGGTCTCCTGCTTGGGGGGTGGTTGGACTAACAGATAACAGATAATCAGAGTTGGAAGGAACCTTGTAGGTCATCTAGTCCAACCCCCCACTCAAGCAGGAGACCCTACACCATTTCTGACAAATGGCAGTCCAATCTCTTCTTGAAAGTCTCAAATGATGGCGCTCCCACAACTTTCAAGGGCAAGGTGTTCCATTGGTTGATTGTTCTCACTGTCAGAAAGTTTCTCCTTATTTCCAGGTTAAATCTCTCCTTGTTCAGTTTCCATCCATTATTCCTTGTCTGGCCTACAGGTGCTTTAGAAAATATCTTGACCCCTCCTCTCTGTGGCAGCCCCTCAAATATTGAAAGACCATTATCATGTCTCCCTTGGTCCTTCTCTTTACTAGACTAGCCAAGCCCAGTTCCTGCAACCATTCATTGTATGTTTTAGCCTCCAGTCCCCTAATCATCCTGGTTGCTCTTCTCTGTATTTTTTCTAGAGTCTCAACATCTTTTTTATAATGTGGTGAACAAAACTGGATGCAGTATTCTAGGTGTGGTCTTACTAAGGCTTTATAGAGTGGTGTTAGTACTTCCCTTGATCTCGACTGTATCCCTCTCTTAATGCAATTTAGGATTGCATTAGCTTTTTTTGGCTGCTGCTGCACACTGCTGGCTCATATTTAGCTGGTTGTCCACTAAGACTCCAAGATCTCTCTCACAGTTACTGCTATTGAGCCTGATTTCACCCAGTCTATATATGTACTTTTGGTTTTTCTTGCCTAAGTGTAGGACTTTATTTTTCTCTACATTGAATTTCATTTTGTTAGATACGGCCCAGTGTTCTAGTCTGTCAAGATCCATCTGGATCTTAAGCCTATCTTCTTGGGTGTTAGCTATTCCTGCCAGCTTAGTATCATCTGCAGATTTGGTAAGTTCCCCTTCTATTCCCTCATCCAAGTCGTTAATGAAGATATTGAAGAGTACTGGGCCTAAGACAGAACCTTGTGGCACCCCACTGCTTACTTCCCTCCATGTAGATTTAGACCCATTAAGGACTACTTGTTGAGTACGGTTTGCCAGCCAGTTGCGAGTCCATCTAGTGGTAGTGCTAGCTATTCCACTTTTTTCTAGCTTACTAAGAAGTAGGTTGTGGTCTACTTTGTCGAATGCCTTGCTGAAATCTAAATATATTATGTCCACAGTATTTTGCTGGTCTACTAATTTAGTCACTGTGTTGAAGAATGAAATAAGATTGGTTTGGCATGATCTGTTCTTAACAAACCCATGCTGACTGCTAGTTATTACTTTACTTGTTTCTAGATGTTGGCAGATGACCTACAAATAAGGTGACCAGATTTTAACATTGGTAAAGTGGGACACCATTGGATGGGGGGGGGTTTCTTGATTAAAAATTTGCATGTAAAAATTTGCATGTAAAAATTTGCATTAATTTGCATTAATTTGCATTAATTATAAAATTAACAAAATAATATGAAACTCATATCCTGGCGAAATAGCCACATGGCCTTGGGGGAGGGGAAGGTAGAGCCATGGGATCCTTAGTGGAAACCCAAAAGTGGGAAGACAAAGGAAAGGAGCAGCAATGAAGCCACGGAGACCCCAGATCCTCCTCCTGTCCCCCTTCCCATCACTGGAAATACCTGCCTCCCCTCCCAGAGTTCAGCCATCTGAGCAGAATCCTTGAACCCAGGACTCAGAAGGGCTCCCCTCACTTCTCAGAGAATTTCACTGGGATTATCCCAAGATTGCTTCATTTCAGCAACCCAGTTAGGGCCCTGAAACCATCATTGACGAACGCTTTCCATTGGTCCAGATTTCCTCTGAATCTCACCCTTCACTTTCCCAAAAAGCTGCTCTGAAACCTGTCCTCCTCTGGGGCTGATCCTGCACTTTGTCAGGTAGAAATGCCCCTCAGCCAACTTGGGAGGGGATTGTGATCCTGGCTACTCAACTCTTTCCATGATCAGGGACTCTCAATGTAAAGGCCTAAATCAGAGTTAGTTCCTCAGACTCAGCCATTTGGACTTCAACTCCCAGAATTCAGCAACTTAGAACTAAGGAGAAATTTCCTGGCAGTTGGAACAATTAATCAGTGAAACCTCCAGAAGCTGTGAATGCTCCAACACTGGAAGTTTTTAAAAAGATGTTGGATAACCATTTGTCTGAAGTGTAGGGTTTCCTGCCTAAGCAGCGGGTTGGACTAGAAAACCTCCAAGGTCCCTTCCAACTCTGTTATTCTATTCTATTCTATTCTATTCTATTCTATTCTAATTCCCCTCACCCTATAGAAACCCAGGGGGCCTCTCCACCCTGCCCCCACTGGGGATGATTGGAAGTTCCTGCTGAAAACACCCATATTGTGGGGGGGGGGCTAAGCTGGGGTCCTCTCCCCAAACTCATCCTCTGTGGGGAGGGTCCTGTCACCTTTAAGGCCCGTCTGGTGAACCAAAGATTAAACACAGAAAATTATTTCACCTTCCATCATGCAAACTCCTGACTGAGGATCATCAGAGTTTTTCCAGCCCTTCCCTGGAGGACCGGCTCAATTCACAAGACATAAAACTTTACTAACAATGAAGGGAAAAAATCACATTAAGTCACTGTTTAGTTCTAAATTGGTTAAAAGAATAAAAAGAAAAGAAAATGAATAAAATGCTGCTGGGAAATCAATTAACCAGGAAAATCCCCAAGGCCCCTTTTTGGTCTCCATTCTGAAAGCTCTTCAGATCAGAAATTCTTCCAGGGCACCAAAGATTTTAAAGATCATTTTCACGATCATTCATGGGATTTATTTGGGCAGAACCTGGGTCTGCATACAAAAGGGCAGGACCTCCAAAGCCCAGAGACATAAATACAGATAGTCCTCGACTTATGACCATAATTGAGCCCATATTGTTTGTTACTATGTGAGACATTTGTTGAGTGAGTTTTTTTGCTCCATTTTACAAATGTTCTTCCCTCAGTTGTTAAATGATTCATTGCAGTTGTTAAATGAATAACTTGGTTGTTAAGTGAATCTGGCTTCTCCATGGACTTTGCTTGTCAGAACGCTGCAAAAGGGGCTCACGTGATA
The DNA here is from genome assembly GCA_009733165.1 of Naja naja. Classification (NCBI taxonomy): domain Eukaryota; kingdom Metazoa; phylum Chordata; class Lepidosauria; order Squamata; family Elapidae; genus Naja; species Naja naja. The sequence continues at coordinate 48,521,140 of CM019150.1, forward strand.
GGGGGAGACTGCGACCATCATAAATATGAACCAGTTGCCCAGCATCCAAATCTTGGTCACGTGACGATGAGGATGCTAAAATGGTCATAAGTGTGAAAAATGGTCATACTGTCACTTTTTTCAATGACATTGCAACTTTGGTCACTAAATGAACTGTTGTAAGTTGAGGACTACCTGTAGTCCCACTGCCCATTCCCTCCAGTCTGGCCTCCCAGTCCTTCCCAGTCCAAGGCAAAGGCCTGGGCCTCCTTCTTCCTGCCCCTCCCCACAATCTCAGGGGCTTCTCAGAGCTTTTTGGGAGAGGGATCCCCAGATCCAGTTCCTGCTCTGGAGAGATTTCAGAATCCAAAAGGGATCAGAGCTTTTCCCTAACAGAAGAAGGGGGGATCGGACTCTCCGTGATCCAGAACTGGCTTCTTTCCCTTGTGGGTCTGAGCAGTGAGGATGAAGTCTGAAGTCTGCCTGAGAGGAGAAATGTGTGAATGTAACACACGTTGGGCCTCCTCACAGTCACGAATCCTCCTCAAGTCAGAAATGACACGTGTGACTACAACACAGGTTTGGCATCCTCACAATGGTGAATATGCCTCCAGTCAGGAAAGGCTGGTGAGTTTGGGCCTGTCTGTGTCCAAGCAAGTGGTCCATTTCATGGTCACCATCCAGAATTGTTTCTCTTTTCTTTTACATCTAAGCCAGTTTATTTAATCTTTAAATTCCTGCCAATTTTTTAAATATCTTTTGAAAAGTTGCTACATTGATAATTTCTCAGAGCAAACAGCCAGGAGCACCCCAAATTCCTGATTGCTAAGGAATAATCTCTGCCTGTACCAGGAAAAAAGCTCTGGGGCTATTGGGGGTTTACGACAATCAGGAAGGAGGAATCTTCACAGGACAACCTTAGCCCCATCGCTCCACTGCACCAACATCTGCCAAGACATGGATCCAATTGGAGAAACCAGCCAGAAGCCACAAAGAGCCACAAAGCCCCCACAAGGGCAGGAAAGGCGACCCAGGGGGAGGGGTTGGGTGAAGGCAGCCAGGAAGTTCATGAACTGCCCTGATCCCCTGCAAATGCCACTTTCCGACAATCTCCGCTTTGGGGGAGGGAAGGAACTGCTCTTGGGGGGCGCCCAGGTAGACTTATTTATTTTATTTATTTATTTTATTCATATTTATATGCCGCCCTCACATCTGGAGGGGCCACCCTTCTCCTGTTCCCAGGGGGGCTCTCCTGGATGGGGGGGAGGCAGCAGAGTCCCCTCAATGCTTTGGGACCTAATCAAACAGTGGCCACAGGGGAGGGGAGGGACTGGAAAGAGGACTGAATCAGCATTCTATGTCTGGGAATAAACTTTTTGGGGGCGGAGAGAGAAAGATTCCCAGGAAGAAAAACGGGCTGGATCTCCTGAAGGCCCCACAGGGACTCACCAACGCAGCTCTCCCAAAGGGCGACTGCCAGCAGCACCAGGAGCCAGAGGGGCGCAGAGCGCAAAGCCATCCTGGCCATGACCCTCAACCAGCCCTCGGATCTTCTGGAAAGTCGCAGGGAAAAGAAGAGGCGGCCCACTCCCCATGATCAACAGTGCAACAATCCAGAGGAAACCGGCGATTGGCCAACCTCAAGCAATAGAAAAAAGGTATTCCCGTGTCATCATTGTTGCTAGGCAGACCCCCAGGTGCAATGCGAGAAAGGGGGTATGGAAAGGAAAGCAAAAGTTCTTTCAGGAAATGCCCTTCCAGGGATTCCGTCTCTTAAAATTGGGACTTTTTTAAAACGCCGCGGGACGTGGGACAAATTGGTAAAACTCGTGACTGTCCCACCAAAAGCGGGACGTCTGGTCACCTTACCTACAAAGTCCCTTCTAACTCTGATTATCTATTATCTCTTAATTACATGTGTGACTTTTAGGAAATACTTTCAGAATCCTACCAATAAGAAATTGCTATTGTTCTTACTGTTTTTATTCAAAGAAAGCTATGTACTGAACACAAACAAGTCTTATAAATTAACTATTCTAGATTAATTTTTAAGCATCTTTTCCACTTGTTTTCTAGAAAGCATTCTGGAAGCAGACAACAATACTTACAATAAAGTTTTTGACAGTAGCAAAGCTATTGCGAATTTCATTAATATTCATTGAAACACTGCAAGGTCCAAACTGGAAAATCTTGTCCCCAGTCACTGATGCCAAATATAAGGACCATTTGGTGAACAAAAGAAAGAAAGATGGGCCGAAGATTTTCATATTTTTAGAAAATGAAACAGTTGATGTCCAAAGTCCTGCTGAAAAACAGGGGAAAATAAAATTAATGTTCAACATTATTTTATTATATATTTTATTGGTTATAAATTGCTTCTTATAAATCCAGAGCACTAGTGATATTGGGGTTTTTTGCAGCAATTATAACTTATATTAACAGTTTGTTTTTCAATGTGTGTATCTGAATGGAATGTTTCCCCATCAAGAAAACATAGAGTAGGGTTAGGGAGGGGAGATAGATTGAACAAATAAAAATCCTTCTGCTTTACCTTGTGTTTACATTTGTATCGTATCATGTTGATAAGATTTAAGAATACTAGACCAAATTGCACTCATGCCTACCCACACCAGTGCTTGTATCTTTCTTTCCTAACATTCTATTTTCTAAAATAGAATAGTTTAATCCATATATTTAGGACCATTTACATGGTCTAATAATTTATAGCCAGGTTATATGTTAGTATAAGTAATAATAAGTAATAATTTATATAGTTGATATAGCCACATACTTTATAGCTCTCACACATGCTTTATTCCCTGCTATGGAATATTGTGAGTGTATTGATCAGAATTAAAATTTTGATTCCCAGAAAATAAATATTGCATAGAAGAAATGTGGTAGACAGTTCCTAAATCAGTGAAAAGGAAACTAGTGTAAGTATTAAGATACATAGTGGTAGGCAATTTTTGCTGAACATACAGAGGGTATATATAGGGTAACAAGGAAGCTATCAGGGAAAGTAGTTAGTTCACTCATCCATTCCTTGCAGGTTATGAGCATATGTGTTCAGAAAAAATTCCCTACCACTGCTTTTTCATGTTGCTGGAACCCACAAATCAGTGAATTTCCTGCCTGAACTCAACTTTTTTTAAATTCAGGATCTTAAAAGTTAACTTGTTTAAAAGATATACAATATATGGTTAATCAAGCTCATGATCCTTATATGTGTATCTTAATACAGGGTAATATAGGATAACTGTAGCAAGAAATTTCTATCCATGGAAATACTGCATGCAGTTTTCAAAAACTTTGGATGACTTTTCTCATTCTTTTGTGTTATAAGAATCTAGTCAGTTAAAGCTAATGTTTTACATATTTGGGTACAAAGGCAATTGTTTTCAGTTTTACGTACTTTCAGACAATTAAGATTCTTGAGTTCATATGATTTCAGAGTATTATTTTTAAATAACTGTCACTCATGAAATTAAGTAAAAAGCCATGCCTATGGGGATATAAGTCTTGTTTATGAATTTTGTAAAACAGAGGAACCGGTTTCCCGGGGCTGCCCCTAGTACTGGGAATGAACCTATCTAGCTCTGCCAATAAATATCCATATGCATTAATGTGATCATCTGAAAGAAAGTGCAGTATGCATAAGAATTGCTTACACATTAGGCCACTTCTACTGCAGGTAACAAGCTAATACAGCATCCTAAAACAGAGGCAAAGCTAAGACTACAGCTTCTAATGATTCAATTTAATTCATCTACAGTGAGGATTATTATTTTTTATCTTTCAATATAATGCAAAACTACAATCTCATATTATTGCAAACTAAAATATCACCTTAATTTCAGTTAGTTCAACTCACCATCCTGGAAAATGAATTTTTCATTTTGTCTTTTAAGAATTAAAAAAAAACAGAAGCGCAACCACTACTACTTTCATCTCTGAGTACACGCTGAGCATTTAATTGAAGGATTTGTTGCTGGTACTGATAATTCTTTCAAGCAAGATCACTTAGATACAAGATATTCATATAAGCTGTATAGCAATTACAAAACAATAAGCCAAAGGCATAGTTACGCATTTAAAATAATCTTACCTTATGGTCTGATGTGTAGGCACTTGCCTCTTGATGTGGAGTTGAATCTGAAAATGTCTGAACATTTTATGGAGGTGAGGAGCGGAAATCAGCCTTTGAAGTTTTTTCTATCTTGTCTTTTTCTCGGTATTCCAAGTTTTCCTACATTTGGAAAGGGGGGTTGGGAGTTTCCTTGTCATGACTCCATCCAAGGTGAAAGGTTGAACTTCAGACACAGTCCATAGTTTGGACTCCTATACAGGATATATGGATAGTCAATTCCAATGTCCTACACTTACCATTGAGTTCTTCTTACAAGAGGAACAAAATTACTACATTTTTTTTCAACTGATGGTCAAAATTTTCCATTTTGGTGATGGGCAACAAAATTAGAAGATGCTGCTTGCCTAACATTTTCTAAGTAATTACATTCCTCCAATAGCATTTTAATAGGGTAGCAGTGGCAGTTTCACCTAAGATTTGTTTTGCTCCATTAAACTGCAATAGAGAGTAGCATTAAATTGTAGGGCTACACAGTGTTCTAATCATCTGATAGTTCTGGGGGAGCATGCAGGATCAATATTCGAAAGCAGCTGCATCTTATTCATCTTTAATATTACTCATATAATACTCTTGACCTAGTTTTTGTCTCTGAACAGTGGTGTAGTGACAGAAGGCAAGCCACTTTTACGGCGTTGCCCATTCCATGGTCTGATCACTATCTCCTACGGCTGGTCTTCCAACAGGCCGCCCCCCGCTGCTGGGATGAGGAACCACTTAGATGGTTCCACCCCAGACGCCTGATGGACCCGGAGAGGTTCCAGGCGGAACTGGGGTTTTTTCCCTCTTCCCTTGCCCACAGCTCTGCCAAGGATTTGGCAGCCGCCTGGCAACAGGCTGCGTCGGATGCCCTTGACAGGGTTGTCCCCATGCATCCCCTTACACGCCGTGAATCCCGGATGGCTCCTTGGTATACCGAGGAGCTCCGGGAGATGAAGCGTCATCGAAGGGGTCTAGAGAGCAGGTGGAGGTTCACCCGCTCCCAATCCAATCAAGCCCAGCTAAGAGCCCATATTAGGACTTACCTGGTAGCTATGAGAGTGGCGAGAAGGTCTTATCTCTCCGCCCTCATAGAGTCCACGGATAACCGCCCAGCCGCCCTGTTTCGGGTTACCCGCTCTCTCTTTCATACAGGGGAGGGGGCGGACCCGTTGTGGGGAAGGGCTGAGGAGTTTGGTCAATATCTGTCGGATAAGATCGCTCGGATTCGGGACGGGTTGTCCTCTGATTTGCAGTGGTCTGAGGAACGGGATACAAGTAGTCTGGCTGGTGTGATCTGGGATGAGTTCGACCTGTTTCCGAGATGATGTGGACAGGACTATGCAACGCCTGAGTTCCACCACATGTTTGTTGGACCTGTGTCCTTCCTGGCTCTCGGCAGTCAATGCTTCATTAAGGGAGGGTGGTTTCTTCCCTCCCTTGAAGGCAGGGTGAGACCCCTCCTGAAGAAGCCTGCCCTGACCTGTGTTACAGTTTCCAACCTTCTGGCTAAGGTTGTTGAGAGTGTGGTGGCTCAGCAGTTTCCACTTTTCCTGGATGAAGCGGACTACCTGGATCCATACCAATCGGATGTTATTGGTCAGCTCTCTGGAGGGCCCGGGACAGGGGTTTTTCTCTGTCCTGGTCCTATTAGACCTCAGCTGCTCGACCATCCACCATGGTATCCTTTTATGACTCGGGGTTGGGAGTGGGGGGCACTGTTCTTCAGTGGTTCGCCTCCCTCTTAGGGCGGCGTCGAATCGGTGTTGGCGGGGTTGAGGTCACCCCGAGGGCTTCTGTGGGGTCCTCAGGGTCGGTCCTCTCCTCTCTTTATTTAACATCTACATGAAGCCGCTGGGTGAGATCATCCGTGGTTTTGGGGTGAGATTCCATCAGTACGCGGATGATACCCAGCTGTACATCTCCACCCCAAACCAGATCAGTGATGCCCTCTCCCTGATGACCCGTGTTTGGATGCTGGACCTGGATGAGTGGGAACATGCTTCACTCAACCCGCCAAGACTGAGTGGCTGTGCATACGCATCTCGCCCAGTCAGGAATGTCCACCTTGGCCATAGGGGAGAGGTGTTGCCCCCTGTGGATAGGGGCGAATCTGGGGTCCTCCTGGATGTACGGCTCCGTTAGAGGAGCAGGTGGGGTCTGTGCCAGGGGGCCTTGCCCAGCTCCCTTGTTCGTCAGCTCCGCCTTTTCTGGACCGAGATGCTCCAGACAGTCACTCATGCTCTTGTTATCTAGACTCAACTACTGCAACGCTCTATTTAGGACTGCCCTTGCATACCATCCGGAGATTGCAGCTGGTGCAGAATGCGGCGCGCGGGTGGTGATGGGAGTTTCCATTCTCCCATGTTACCCCCTCCCGCGCTGTTTGCATTGGTTGCCGTTGCACTCGGTGAGATTCAAGGTTTTAGTTTTAACATACAAAGTCCTGTATGACATGGGTCCTCAATATTTAAGGGCGCTTTCTGCCGATATCAAATGCCGGCCGCCCTGTCCGAGCACATAGGCAAGGACTCCTCGGGGTCCGCCGGCAGGCCAATGCCGCTGGTGGTCCTCGGTGAGCCTATTCTGTCGCGCCCCCGACCTCTGGAATCAGCTACCCTTGGGCTCCGCCTGGCCTGACCTCCGCAGACCTTCCGCCATGACTTAAAGACCTGGTTATTTGACCAACCTGGCTGTGACCCTTCCTGGGGGGGGATAGGTTTTAATGTTAATTGTGTAAATCTGTTTTAGTATTTGGGCTTGTAAACTAATCTAATTGTTTTTTAAGTATTTATTGTCTGTTTTTTTTGTGAGCCTCGAGTCTTCGGAGATGGGGGCATACAAGTTCAAATAATAAATAAATAAATAAATAAATAAATAAATAAATAAATAAATAAATAAATATGACATTTCAATCCAAGTGGACTTAGTCTGTGTTGGTGCCTTCTACACATGCTAGAATTTCAATTTCTGAGTGAGGACAACAGCTTGACAAAGGCTGCCATGTATGCTGCCAATTCTTCCCAATGTAAGCTATTGCCTTCTGAAACCTGTAGCACTCAAAGCAACATATTTAACATTGCAAGTCTTCTTGTTTAGCAATCCCATGACACACCAGCTCTACCTAGCTAATTACAGCCTGCTAGTCTAATCCCAGCACTCTGCCAATTTTTGTCTCTATTCATGGTTTTTCTACAATTTAATAGAAATACAATAGAAGTTCTCACTGTACAGTTCCCACTGTACTTTTCTCTTTATGGGGTGAAATAGAACCAAGAAAGTTAAAATCATCCTATGATTCACTTTAATCTATAGAGAGGATTAACTCAATGCTCCTTAGCTCATGTGTCTTTTTTTCAGAGAAATTTTACAAAACTGATCACAGATCAGGGAAGCTGCATCATACTCACATTAGAAATAACAATAGAATTGGAAAAAGTTATTTCTGCATATTATGAGACATACAGTAAAGGAGAAGGAAGTATTCATATGAAATTTGTTACAGTAAGACTCAATTACTGACTGAACCTGACTACTAATTAGATGGTTTTGTCTGTATGTCCCTTTGAGTCAGTCTTGACGCCTGGTGGCTGCCTGGACTAGTTCTGAAGTTTCTTGCCAACATTGCCATTGCCTGCTTCTCAGGACTGAGAGGGGAAGACTGGTCCAAAGTTACCCAGCTGGTTTCATGCCTAAGGCAGCATTAGAACTCACAGTCTGCTTGGTGCCTTTCATCATTACACCAAATTGGCTCCTAAAAGAATCAATTGCATGTGTTTATGCATGTGGTTTATCTTAAAGTCTCCTTTATACATTAGAGAAAAACTAAACTGCCAATATGTGCTTGAAAAACATGGGGTTGAGAAGTGCATACAGGTAACTTACTGACACAATTGAGCCCAGAATTTCTGCTGTAAAGTGAGACATTTGTTAAATGAATTTTGCCCCATTTTACGACCTTTCTTGCCTCAGTTGTTAAGTTAGTAACCCGGTTGTTAAGTGAATCTGGCTTCCACATTAACTTTGTTTGTCAGAATGTTGCAAACAGTGATCACATGATCTTGGGACACAACAATGGTGAAAAATATGAACCAGTTGCCAAACATCTGAATTTTGATCACATGATCGGGGATGCTGGAAAGGTCGTAACTGAAAAATGGTCATAAATTACTTTTTTTGATGCTTTTGTAACTTTGAACTGTCACTAAATGAACTGTTGTAAGTTGAGGACTACCTGTATTTATGTCAATTCAATCATATAGCCTATTGAAGTGTTAAAAGGACATATGGCCACCCTACTAGAAGCACACTTGTTTTGCATGTGCAATATCAATAAGGAAATATGCAATGCAACCGAACAAGCTTTCTACTGAATCAATCTTCAAAATAATTTAATACAGCTGCTAATACTGCTCTAAAATATTAAATATATTATTTTAACAACCAAGTCTTTAAGTTATAATTTAAACATGTTTATATAACTGTAACATTTAAACATATCCGTGCCTAATAAAGCCCCCCTCCTCCGTGAACTCATTGAGGAGGAGGCTGCGGATCTGGCATGTATTACGGAGACCTGGTTGGGACCGGAGGGGGGTGTCCCTCTGTGTGATCTATGTCCCCCAGGTTTCCAGGTACTGCACCGGCCACGAGCCCAGGGAAGGGGCGGAGGAGTAGCCATTGTTATTAGAGAGACCTTGTTTCCAAGGGAGGCCACTGTCCCGCAGATCGGCGGGTGTGAGGTTGGGCCTGTTGTTGACGTACCTGTCCCCCAGCTGCATTGCAACAGCCCTTCCCAAGCTGCTGGATGCCCTCTTGGGGGTGGCGGTGGAGTTTCCCAGGCTTATTGTCCTGGGGGACTTCAACTTGCCCTCCCTGGGGGTGGCATCTGGTTTGGCTCGGGAGTTCTTGGCATCCATGACAGCCATGGACCTGACCCAGGTGATTCAGGGGCCCACCCATGAGGGGGGGAACATGCTTGACCTGGTTTTCATCTCCGGGCAGTGGTATAGTGACCTGGGGGGTGGATCTCTGGTTATTCTACCCCTATCATGGATAGATCACTATCTCCTGAGGCTGGTCTTCAATTCGGCTGCTCCTCGCTGCTGGGATGAGGAGCCGATACGATGGTTCCGCCCCAGATGCCTGATGGACCCGGAGAGGTTCCAGACGGCTCTGGGGTTCTTGCCCACCTCCCTTGACCACAGCCCGGCCGAGACCTTGGTGGCCGCCTGGCAACAGGCGGCCTCAGCAGCGACGGGTTGTCCTTGCCCTCCTCGCCAGACCCCGTTTGGCTCCTTGGTTCTCAGAGGAGCTTTGGGGATGAAGCGGCAGAGGAGATGCCTGGAGAGCAGGTGGAGGATGAGTCATTCTGAATCTGACTGTCTCCAGCTAAGAGCCTACATTAGGACTTACCTGGAAGCGATTAGAGCAGCGAGATGTGCTTACTTCTCTGCTCTGATCGCGTCCGCAGATGATTGCCCTGCGGCCCTGTTTAGGGTCACTCATTCCCTCCTGCAATTGGGGGAGAGGGGGGACCCCCTGTGGGGCAGAGCAGAGGAATTTAGTTCACATCTTGCGGATAAGGTCACTCAGATTCGGGCCGGCTTGGACTCCGACTGGCAGGGTTTGGATGATGGAGTGGCAATGAGTCTTGTGGATCCTATCTGGGTTGAGTTTGACCCTGTCTCCCTGGATGAAGTGGACAGGATCATGCGGAAGCTGTCTTCCACCACATGTTTATTGGACCCGTGTCCTTCCTGGTTGGTTTATGCCTCCAGGGAGGTTACACACAGTTGGCTCCAGGCAGTTGTCAATGCTTCTTTGAGTGAGGGGTTTTTTCCTGCCGCCTTGAAAGAGGCAGTGGTGAGACCCCTCCTCAAGAAGCCTGCCTTGGACCCAACCATTTTGAATAACTACCTACCAGTCTCCAACCTTCGCTTTTTAGCGAAGGTTGTTGAGAGCGTGGTGGTTCAGCAGCTTCTGCTGTTCCTGGAGGAAACTAATTACCTTGACCTGTACCAATCGGGTTTCAGGCCTGGAAACAGCACCGAGACAGCATTGGTCGGACTGGTGGATGATCTCTGGAGGACTCGGGACAGGGGTTTATCCTCTGTCCTGGTCCTTTAGATCTCTCAGTGGCTTTGATACCATCGACCATGGTATCCTTCTGTGGCTCGGGGTTGGGAGTGGGGGCACCGCCACGGTGGTTCTCCTCCTACCTTTGGACTGCTAGTCAGTGTTGGCAGGAGAACAGAGATCTTCCCAGGCCCCTTACTTGTGGGGTGCCTCAGGGGTTGGTTCTCTCACCTCTACTGTTTAATATCTACATGAAACCGCTGGGCAAGATCATCCATGTTTTGGGGGTGAGGTATCATCAATATGCAGATGATACCCAGTTGTATATCTCCACCCCAGACCAGATCAGTGATGCTCTCTCGGTGATGTCCCGGTGCCTGGATGCGGTGCAGGCCTGGATGGGGAGTAACAGACTCAGGCTCAACCCGACCAAGACTGAGTGGCTGTTCTTACCGACATCTTGGTGCTCAGTGGATGTGCCATCTTTGGTCATGGGGGGGTGTTACCCCGTGGATAGGGCGAAATCTGGGCGTCATCTTGGATGCACAGCTCAGTCTGGAGGAGCAAGTGGGAGCTGTGGCCAGGGGGGCTTTTGCCCAGGTTCGGCTGGTTCGCCAGCTCCGTCCTTACCTGAACCGAGATGCCCTTCAAATGGTCACTCATGCGCTCGTCACTTCCAGAATCGACTACTGCAATGCTCTCTACATGGGGCTACCCTTGCGGATTACTCGGAGGTTGCAGCTGGTGCAGAATGCGGCCACGCGGGCTGTGATGGGGGTATCCCGATACTCCCATGTTACACCCCTCCTGCGCGACTTGCATTGGTTGCCGGTTGCCTTCCGGGTTTCCTTCAAGGTGTTAGTAACAACTTATAAAGTCCTAAATGGCTTGGGTCCAGGATACTTGCAGGAATGCCTCCTACCTGCATCACATTCTGATCGCCCTGTGTGCTCCCACAGGAGGGGCCTTCTGGGAATACCGTCGGTAAGGCATTGTTGGCTGGCGGTTCCCAGAGCTAGGGCCTTTTCTGTGGGAGCGCCCACCCTATGGAATCAGCTTCCTGCGGATCTTCGTTTGGCCCCTGATCTCCACTCCTTTCGCCGAGACCTGAAGACCTGGCTGTTTCAGCAAGCCGGCCTGGATTGACCATGGGGGGCGGGTGGTTTTATAGCATTGTTTATAACTGTAATTTTAATTGTTTTTAATGTAGTTTTTTGTAACTTAGACTTGTCTTTATTTAATATCTTTTTATTGTATATATGGGTCTTTTTATATGTTCACCGCCCTGAGTCCCTCGGGAGAAGGGCGGCATACAAGTCTAATAAAATAATAATAATAATATTTATATAACTATAACATTTAAACATGTTTCTATAACTGTAACATTTGTACATGGTTCATGTGTATATTTTCGTTATTTTATTCTATATTTTATATTTTATTTCATCGCTATCCATAAAGGAAGGAGAAATATGGCATTATTATTAACAGCAATAACACATTTAATGCATATGTTTTAATCATCATATAATACCAGAGGAATGTAATTTATCACACCAAGATGGCAATTCATTTAAATTTGTAACACAAACTCCCAGCATCCTTTTTTTTACTTGGCACGCACATTCAATATACGGTTGCTTGGAATAAAATTCAGTAACTTATGTAAGCCAAAATTTTTGGAATATTCTAACATGTACTTGTAGGCATACAAATATATAGCTTATTTAGCCATTTCTGTTTATTCCCCCTATTAATGGCATACAGTTTCTTGTGGGTACAATTGTGGGTACAACAATGTGTGAAAAAAATGAAATAAGATTCCCATTGACTCTTTTCCTCTATAATCCATTCCCCAATTTGACTGGGACATCTACTGTATCTTATGCCTATTATTAGATATACATGCTTTCTTCTAGGAATTCTTGCCAGTATATATGTAACTCAGTCCAATATTCCCCTAAGCAATAATACTGTGCTAAGGGAAATAATACTCAGCTTTGACTGAGTGGATGGATCAAAATTAACCAGTCAGATTCCATGGATGAAGGGAGATGTAAATCCAGATTCCTGTCTTAGTCCAATACCACATTGGTTCTATTCTGTACTACAGTACATGCATGCTCATATTGCCCAGATAAGCTTACCTTTCCCAGCAGGATAGTCTAAACCTACTCATGCCAATAAAAAAATGAAGAGGCATGATAAAAGGAATTAAAGCTCAGTTCATAGAACTGTATAAAGGAACATCATTTTGCCATAATTGTATGCCAATAACTGTTCCTTTCAGTTCTTATAAGCTCATGCTTATGTCATTAGTATTAATATCTACCCTTTGTGTCAGGTACCCAGTTGGTTGTCTTTTGATTTGCACTCATCTTTCACCTTAAACAATAATTCCTTTTTCAGCTTACCTCGTTTTTATTAATCAAGGTAGTATCATCAGCATATTGCCCAGCAAAAATTCTGTTTTGGTTTGTGGTTTTGTTTTTGTTTCTTTGTATTTCAACATTTTTCATATTCTACATTTGATGGTTTTTTTAAAAAAAGTAAAACAAATTACACAACTTTGGTGCACTCTTTCTCAATTTTCAATCATTTCAATCTTCTGCCTAGTCTAATTTCTGTTCCTTGGTCATCATTCAACTTCAATAGGCAGCAGAGGTGAGCTAATACACCCACAATTTTAAGGGCTATCCTCAATTGATTGTGGTCTACACAATGTAGCATACACAGATTTGGGATGTAGATCCACTGGATATTAGCATTGTGATAGTGAGGACTTCTTTCTGTCTCTTCTAAATCCAGAATCCAGTTCCAAAAGATTCAAAGGTAGGTAAATAAGAAAAACAGCCTTGTGCTTGCATACACAAAATCAACATCACTTTTGTCATTTCAGCAACATCAGATTCTACAATTTTTTCCCTATATATCTGAGACTTCTTGTTCCATGCATTGTTAAGACCTGGATTGCAAATCTTATTAGCAAGTTACTTAGTTTGATATAAAGTAGTATCTCAGTTACTTAATCATAACATCAGATATGTCCATGACTTACTATTGTAGAACTAAGCTGGAAGGCTAGGAGGATTACCTCCAGCAAGAGATATGAATAAAAGTGGGGTTTGGCACATGATCACAGTTTGGAGAGCCTACTTATGGAAATGCCCTTCTTCTTGTAGCATAGATGGCTCCTTCTGAGAATTTCCTTCTTTCATCATCTCTGCTATGCCTCAAGGGAAATGGAAAATGAAAATGTAGGAAATACCATGCATGAAACTGGTATAATGAGAGATGCAAAAATAGGGGATTTTGGAGAATGTGAGTCAGAATCTCTCTCATCTTCTGCTTTAGTTATCAAGAAGCTTAACTAACCATATTATTTGATTGTTCACCTCTTTTCTTGTCATACCAAACACTATGTGCAGATATACTGAATGACAAGCAATGTTTGTCATCCAAGAATTATAATATTTTAGGAACTAATACAGCATGGAGTTCAATGCATATATACATCTATCTATCTATCTATCTATCTATCTATCTATCTATCTATCTATCATCAATCTATCTATCATCTATCTATCTATCTATCTATCTATCTATCATCTATCTATCTATCATCTATCTATCTAACTATCTATCTATCTATCTATCTATCTATCTATCTATCTATCTATTGTTTAACAGACTGACATCTCAGCAACCCTTGATTGTCACTGACAAAATCTATTTGAATAGAATTTGCAAGTTCTAGGAATGGTGGGAAGGGATGAGGCTCACTGACCTATTCTTTTATTCAGAGGTTGTTTTTTTAGATATTATCCAGTCTAAAGGCTGAAAAAGGCTTTTGCCACAGAATCTGAGCATTTTATGGATAATTTGTATAATTAAGTAAATCTGCCCCCAATTTTTCCTAGTCCATAGTTATTGATTATATTAAGGTCAATATTAAAGTTCAGCCAGAAAAACTGTAAAGCAGAGGAAATACAATATTGAGAAGTATCATTCTATAATAAATTTTGAAATAGTACATTTTCTTGTGAATAAATAAAATTGTTCAGGATTTGGTCAAATTGGAATTGTTGAAATCTCCCTGGCCATCATCATTATTATTATTATTATTATTATTATTATTATTATTTCTAGGCCGCCCCATCTCCCAAAGGACTCGGGGGTGGCGTACAACCATATAAAAACAGTACAATACAAATATCACACCGTTAAAAACTAACTAGAAACCCAATCAAATTTGAATTCATGAGACAAATCGTTAAAACTCCCACCCACCCCCTCAGTCCAGGTTGACAAGTTGGAATAACCATGTCTTCAAGCCATGAAGGAAGGAGTGGAGGTCAGGGGCTGTCCAAAGCTCAGGGGGCAGTTGGTTCCATAGGGTGGGCACTCCCACAGAGAAGGCCCTACCCCTGGGGGTCGCCAGCTGGCATTGTCTGGCTGACGGTACCCCAAGGAGGCCCCACCTGTGAGAGCACATGGGACATTGGGAGGCCATTGCTGGCAGCAGGGCCTCCTGCAAGTACCCTGGTCCTAAGCCATGAAGGGCTTTGTAGGTTAATACCAACATCTTAACATTATTACATCTTTTACAGTTAATTCATAAACTTATTTTCATGCAAGCAACTGACTGTATTGAGAGATGAGATGATACATATTTTACTAGGATCACCTCTAAAAAAAATATGACAAGCTCAACTCTAAAGAGAATTTAGAGACACAGTTAGAGACACATGTTCAACTCAAAAAGTCTCCTTTGATAGGGAGTTCCACCCAACAGTTCAATACCTAAAAAGTCAATACTCTGCCTAACCAATTTCTAGATATTCTTGCTTTACAGGGGAAAGTGATGTTACGGAAGTGACCAATTAATAATTTGCATATTGCAGAAATTATATTGTCCGGATTAGTGGGGCAAAAATTTAGAAAGCTTAACAAGGAAGCTACATTAACATTAGGGTGTGGTTTTGTCTCAATAAAAGTTATTCAAAGGCCTTCAGCAATTTTTAGTTTTAAATAATTTAACCTATATCATTAGCTTCCCTGTGTTTCCAGCTGATGCATGTTGGATAAAGCCAGGCACACTTTCAGCTTTCTCATCCTCCAAAAATTTCCCAAGAGTTTTTATTTTAAAAAAAGGTTTTGATCACGTCAAAGTCATAATAACAGGTTATAGCTCTAATTTACAGATGAAAAGAGGAAAGTTTCATAGAACTCCAACGAATTATTCAATAGGTATTTGTAAAAACAAGTGCTAACTTATATGATAAATGAAAGAAAGAAATGAAAACTATTATGTAAAATTAAATTGAAAATAAAAGAATAAATTCTGTGCTCTGTTGTAGGCTTTAATTTTATTTATTGAAAACATACAGGTATTCCAATTACATTGTTCAAATTTGTTTTACAGCACACAGAATTGGAAACTTAGAAGACAATAGTCAGGTTTAGTTAGGTTAAAAATTATTACAATTTTTATTGGACATAGCTGATAAAGAGTGACCTAGCATAAGGCAGTAATCAGCATCCTGAATCCTGACTGATTTTCAGTTCTACTCTATGTCCAGAATGAGTAGGAATAGCAGGAATTTTCAGCTTTCAATATAAATTAATCTTAGAATCTCCTGCCACTGGCATCAACCAAATCAAAGGAATGTGTTCAGATAGTTCCTGAGTTTGTCAAATAATCCAGTTGGGTTTGAAACTTAAAATTCTAATTAATTTGATGCAGACCTCTAGAAACCAATGTCAGGATGACCATTTAATACCATTTCAAAGTCATCTCTTTCACAGAGGGGATTGGCTGATTATGTGTCATTAACTCCATAATAGCTCTTGGTGATCACATAGAACAGAGCTGTCAAACTTGCAAGTTGTGGACCTGCTGCATCATGCGCTGGCCATGTCCACACCCAGTTTAGGAAAGGGGGCGAAAGTCGTGATATGTCACGTGATGCCGCCATGACACCGTGAACTTGACACCCCTGACATAGACAGACCTTCTTTAGAATGAATTGGCCCTTCAGGTTTTTCAATGGTGCACCCATTGCCAACATAATTGATGTTGCCAAATTGCCAACTTACTGCTAGTCAGCCTCTTCTCTTTGTTCCACTCATCCCAGTTTTATAGATTTATTCAGCTAGGTCTTCACATATTATGTCCAAAATATGATTATTTGAGCCTAGTTATTTGTGCCTCAAATGGTAACTCCATGTTATTTGTTTTTGGGTTGGTTGATGTTGGTTCTGTTTTCTTTGTTTGTTTTTGGCTATTTATGATATTCTGGTGAATCTTCTCCAACAACAATAGCATCAGTACTCTATCTATCCTACCGTACTTCCATAACAATATCTGTAGCTCAGGGTTGAAATGAGGGGCTCTTGGTGCTCTTTGAGCTTGGTTGTTTTCTTGCAGATGTTTCATT
Organism: Naja naja; assembly: GCA_009733165.1. Classification (NCBI taxonomy): domain Eukaryota; kingdom Metazoa; phylum Chordata; class Lepidosauria; order Squamata; family Elapidae; genus Naja; species Naja naja. Next base: position 48,537,763 of record CM019150.1, read on the forward strand.
ACCCAAACTAGGCAACATCATCAGTGCTAACCCTCATGTGGTCCTGATGATCATAGACTAGCACTGATAATGTTACATAATTTGAGTAATGAATTATCTGCAAGAAAACAACCAAGCTCAAAGAGCACCAAGGACCCCTAATATTCTATTTCCTCAAGTCCAACTTTCACTTGAATAGAGTATCACAGGAAAACCAATGCTTGTATGATTCTGATCTTTGTAGATATACCCATGTCTTGGCATCTGAATAACTTTTCCAAGGTTGTCATTGCTATCTTACCAAGTGCTACTCTATAGCATATTTTAATGGTTGATTTCTTTACTGATAGCTGATAAATATATAAACTATCTAGTACTTTAGTATCTTCACTGTCAATTCTAAAGCTGGTTGTTATCTCTATTGTCATTATGTTGATTTCTCTCTATTTGTAATCTTAGTCCCATTTTTACTATGGCCCTTGACTTTCAGTGCTAGAATTTGCAGATCACTTGTACTTCCAGATCATTATTCTGAGTGTCACCAACATAGCACATCTCAGATTAACAGAGTTGGAAGGGACCTTAAAGGTCATCTTGTCTAAACTCCCCCCCATGCCCAAGCAGGAGATGCTACATCATTTCTGACAAATGATACTCCAGTCTTTTCTTGAAAGCTTCCAGTGATGAAGTTCCCACAAATTGTGAAGGCAAGTTGTTCCATTGGTTGATTGTTCTCTCTGTCAAAAAATTCCCTTATTTCCAGGTTGAAACTCTCCTTGAACAGTTTCCAACCATTATTCCTTGTCTGGCCTTCAGGTCCTTTGAAAAATAGCTTGACCCCCTCCTCTCTGTGGCATATTATTGATACTTTTTCCTCCAAATTTAAAACTACACTTATATTCTTCTAACCTCACCTCCCTTAATATACATTCAACAAAAAGGCTAAATGAGTAAAAAGAGAATATAAAGCTTTGTCTTACCTCTGTGTTTACCTGGAGTCAGTCTGTTTTGCAATCATCTATTCAGACTGTGGTTTCCTATCTAGTATATAGATTTCACATGAGGACAATGAAGAATACTGGGATTCCCATTTTGCTAAGAATATTCTACAGTTTGACATGGTAAACATAATTGAAAGCCTTTTTTATAATCAATAAAGCACATCCTAATTTCTTTTGGTACTCTTTAGTTGCCTCATGTATCCTCCATGGATGAGAATACTTTTGGCTCCTGGACTAGAGAAGATAGACCACAGACACAGAACAATAGAACACCACTGGTTGTTACTTACATCTTACAGCTCAAACCACTCAAAAACAGTATTTATAAACTATAGCCCACACTGGACAATGACACTGCAAATTCTCAGGACTGGCTGGCAGGCCCATACTTGCATAAATAAAGATAGCTACCCAACCTGAAGCAGATTTTCATAAGCAACAAGAAACAACAGGACAATAATGATGAGAACCAGATGCTGCAATGAATACAAATGTCTACTTTGCTTCACATCTACACAAAAAACACTATTACAGGTCCCAACAAGTACATGGACAAGATTAGAGGCACCTTCACATGCTCTTCCTCTGATATAACAAAGGTCATCCACTGCCAGCAATGTCCTCTGAATTGTATTTAGGACAAATGGAAGAATCTTTGTGTAAAAGCATTAGTGGATACAAATTTGACATCAGAGCTCGATGCAAGGACCTTTCAACCTCCCAAGGCATTCTATAGCAGACTACATACTGACTTTTGGAAAGCAGAGCATTTTACCATTGAGTGGTGTTGAATTCACATATTTCACAATGTCAATCTCAGAAGTCTTAATAAACTCAATGGGTTTTTATAAATCACAATTATTAATTTGTAAAATACTTGTAATCTGTATTTCATGTAATCTGTACCTGCATAACCAACCTATTTTCCCTTCCTTCTCCCTCCCACATCCTAATAATCAGTCTAGCCATGCATCTGGTAAAGTGATAATAAATATTAATTCACTAATAAAATACATTAGTTGTAATATACTAATATATTAATAAAATGTATTAGTTGTAAAAGTTGCTTCCAAAATCTTTCTGATTATCTAACCATTAACATTTTAGCATACCAATTCAAGATTGGAAACTCTTTCCAAATTTGGAGAACATCTGGAAAACTTTGTTTTGCAATGTCTGTTTCTGCCTTTGATACCTCTACAGATCATTGTAACACTGTTTCTTGAGTTTTCTAGCAGCTCTCTGAAATTCTTTGTTAATTTTCTTCATAAATCTTTGTCTCTCTTGGCTTTGGGTTCTCTTTTTTCTTTGGCAGTTTCTATTTATTCTAATATCCTGTTTGCTTTGCTTTGCTTTGTTTCATTTCTTGGTCTTTGGCAGTCTCTTTTCCCATTCATCCTTAACTTCTTTGATTTCATTCCAGAGTTCCTCTGACTCCTTATCAATAAGATTAAGAACTTCAAAGCAATTTCTGATGTTCTCCAAGAAAATAGTAGATTTGTGCTCAATATCTTAACATAGAAACTGATTGGCTTATGTTTTCTCACTTTAGCTTGGCTTTGGGACTTGCATATGAGTATTGTGTGATGTTTCCTATAGCTAGCTCATTGCCACATTCCTGCTGTTATAACTGAACTCTTCCATCACCTTACACTAATCAGAGAGTCAGCTTGATTTCTAGGTGTTCAGTCTGGTGATGTCCATGTAGATAGGGATTGTTTGGTAGTTTGAAGAATTTGTTTGCAATGAAGTAATCATTGGGTTGTTACAAACTGCTATTATTTTCCTGCTTCATTTCTGTTTCCTAGTCCAATGGCACTTTTCTCCTTCCTACTTCCAACTAGGAGTTCTAGGCTGTAAACAAAACCATATGAGTTGCATTTTCTGTTAATTATTAAGGAGATGACAACTTCAAGTGAATAGAACAGGGAAGAGGACAAAAAGTCATCAGGTATATTCACACAATTAAACTTACCCCTTTTTATTATACATACAGTACTAACACAAGGCATGTTGGAAAGGGGCAGATCTTTGATTATATGATTGTAGCACCACCTAAATTTGTTCTGTTTTCTCCCTGGGAACCCTAGGAATGGGACAAAATTTTTATCAGAACATGGGGAAAAGTTGTTTTAATCTACTTTTCTTCTTTAAAAAGTGTTCCCACGTGATCAACAAGATCCCTTCAATTTCTTTATGCAGGTAGGTCTCAAATAATATGATGAATGAAATTGTATGAAATGGTCATGTTATTCAGATTTGTACTATTCAACAAATCTAATTGTTTCTAGCTCAATGAAACAGACAATGAAAAATTGTAAAATAAATTGTATGCATATATAAATGAAATTAATATATGCATAAAAATTATGTTTACATTTTTTCACACATTAATGAAATATTACTGTAATGGATAAAAAGAATATACTTAAAATTTAAAGTTTATGGTTAACAAAGTCACCGAGTACTTATAGAAAGCAATGCAAAAACAAAAAAATTTCTACCAAAAATTCAGGCATTCCAACAACTCATCCTGGTTCAGCATTGCTATGACCACATTCATGTTACTCAATTATAACAAACTTTTGGTCAAGCCTCTACTTTTAAAACTTGTACTATTTTCCTCTGATGGAATCTTTTTCAAAATGGAATCTCCATTTTGCATAGACAAAGATTAGCAGCATCTAAAACCCTAACTGCAATTGCACATGCAGTAGCCTCAGTAAATCGAATAAAACATTTGCTAGACCAATACTTGAATACAGCTTATCAGTCTGGAACCTGCATTATGTATCTGATATTAACACAGTTGAGAAACTCCAGAAATATTTCACAAGAAGAGTTCTACACTCCTCTACTCATAGCAGAATACCTTATGCCACCAGACTCGAAATTCTAGACCTAGAAAACCTAGAACTACGCCGATCTAAAATCACACATTGCAATGTCCTACCTGTCAATGAATACTTCAGCTTCAACCATAACAATACAAGAGCACACAATAGATACAAACTCAAGGTAAACTGCACCAAACTTGATTGCAGGAAATACGACTTCAGCAACAGAGTGGTCAATGTTTGGAATACTCTACCTGACTCTGTGGTTTCTTCCCCAAACCCCCAAAACTTTAACCTTTGTCTACTATTGACCTCACCCCTTTCCTAAGAGGTCTATAGGGGGCTTGCATAAGTGCACGAACGTGCCTACCGTCCCTGTCCTATTGTTTCTTTTTATTTTTCTTATATGTATCCATTTCATGTATTCATAACTATGTTTATACTTATATCTATTATCTTGTAAGCGATTGACAAATCAAATAAATAAATAATCATGATCTACTTGTATACAATGATTACCCCTCTGTATAAACTCAGTCACAAAGTTATTGTTGTTTGTAGTTAATGCTACCAAATGACACTCAGAACTGAAGAGAGTTCAAGTATCTGTTTATGAAAGAGCTAGCAGTTATGGCGAATTATTGGTCTCTTTTACCTAAACAGCACAGATAAGCCTTTCAGATTTACACCTATCTTTTATAGAACACAAGTGATAACAATGTGGTCTAGAGAATAAGGCACCCGGCTAGAAAGCAAGAGATTATAGGTTCTAGTCCTGCCGTAGGCACAAAAGCCAGATGGGTTACTTTGGTCCATTTATTGTCTTTTAGCCCAACTCACCTCAAAGGATTATTGTTGTGGAGAAAACAGAAGGAGGAAAAAAGGAATATTAGATATGTTTGCTGCCTTGAATTATTTATAAAAGTAATAAAGGTGTGATTTGAAAAAAAATTAAATCCTACTACAAGAAAGAGAGAGCTTTTTCTGAATTCCATTTACCTTGTATGGAAAGTATGGATTCACGTTCTCTTATCACAGAAGTCAATGTCTCCCAATTCCAGCTGATATGTATTTACTTCCCATGAAGTAGGCATTAAAGCAATTGCTCTTTTGCAGGGAACAATGATTTCCAAAAATGTTAGAGTCTAAATTTTGTCCCTAATTGCTAATAATTATCAGTTGATTTCCTGAAGATTCCTGGTAATTTCATGGACATATCCATGTAGTTATTTTATAGCAGCACAAAAGTAAACAGCTGTTACCTTCTTCCTAGAACTGTTTTCTAATCCCTAGGGAAAAGAAAAGAGAGGAGAGGAGAAGAGAGAAGAGAGGAGAAGAGAAAAGATCTCATCTCTTAATTAAAAACAAAATTCAAAATTCTTGTTCATTCCTTATCAATAAAAATCCAGTAAGGGTTGTCAGAAATAACCAATTATCTGTCTTAATCTTGATCAAATAAACCAACCTTGCATTCCTTCCCTATTTTTTTAATAATCTTAACTGCTAACCACTTCAAATTATGTCCCACTGCTTGTTTTCTTGTTAACATTTTTTATCCTTCTCCAAAAAATCTTTCAGAACTTTAGCAAGTCCATTTTACAAATCCAATTCATCCATGTGTGTGTGTGTGTGTGTGTGTGTAAGGGTCACTTCTCAGAAAATCCTTCAAGATCCTTGACCAGTTCTTTTTGTATGTCCAGTTAAAAAAACCCTCATCTTTTTTGGTTTGATAATTGTACATCTCCTTTAGACATTAAAGCATCATCCAATTTAATTTGAAAGTCCAGTACTTCCTTTTCTGCATCCTTCTCATTACTTACCACATTTATATCCACATTCAAATCAATTTCAAACTCATCCAGAGTATTCTGTTTGTTCTTTGTCCACTGTATCCTTAACTATCCATCTAGTCATCTTTTCTGAGAGTTTCAAAGACATTTTTTCATAAAATTTCATAAATTTTCCATTTTTCATCATATTCCTCCATTATTTTGTTATTATCTAGCTCTCTCTAGTGTTCAGTGTTTAAAATCCTATTATCTTGTTTTGACTGATGAAAGAGTAAACAATGACACTTTAATGGGGGAGATTAAAATTGTATTTCCATGTCCATCAGCCTTTAATCCATTCTAAATTTTCTAAAATCCATATGCCAAGCACCCTTTTGCTGTTTAATCCAGAAAGTAATATTTTTCTAAAGCTTTGAAAATTACATGTATCTCAAGATCTCCCCTTACTCTGGGGGATATTGATTCCTTGGATCCTCCATCCAGCTGCTGTCTGCTTTATAACATTGTTCCATTAAAAAGGGACATCTAGATCTCAAAAAGAATGAATGAATAAACTTTATTACGGTCTTAGACCAGCAATAGACACCACTATTTACATATACATAAAAATATTGTCATTATAATACATTACTAGTAGAAAATAACATAAGTACAAGTTCATGTTCTTATGGTGATTACAAGTGTTATAACTTCATTGTAAATCCTTCCACACAGGAAAGTTGAAGATGGAAAAGTGAATTTGGAGCTTCTACTTTCAATCAATAATGGAAAAGGAGGAAAGCCTTTAAAATGGTTATTTTATTGAACAATTCAAGATATGCATCTGATTCTCCAAATGTTCTGATAGGAGAAATACGTTATATATGCATATGAAATAGAAAACTTTCAATTTCTTTGAAGATTAGATCGATCTGAAACAACCTGTAGGCTATATTAGATCATGATGACACATCGTTTCTGCTTATGTTAGAGAGAGATACCTTGTCAAAGAACACCGTGACTGAAGAAATCATGTACACATAGCTAGAATCTTCATTTCCTGAGTCTGCAGTTTAGCAAAGAAAGAACGAACATGAAGAAAGAAAACTTCATGTTCCAGACTCATGATAAATAAGTCACCAGAAAAAAACGACTTCTGTGGCACCTTAAAGATGAACAGTTTTTATCCATCTAAGCTAAAAACAGATAGGACAAGAAGGCAAACCCAGAAGCAGAAAAACAGAATGGTATTGTGCTTAAGTGATATGCAATTTAACTGACAAGGAACCTGCCTCAATTTCCTTGAACAATGTCATTTCAAATAATACTGAATGGCTTGTGACACAAAAATTGTTCTTCCCTTTTAAAAAAAATGTAGGAAAGCTTAGAATTATTCTTATGGAGGAGAACATGTCAATTAATCCTATTTCAGAATGAAAAGTTCCTATAGATTTAGAAAGCAAAATTCATTTGAAAAGAAACTGGGTTCATGCTAGCTTCTATTTAAATATTTTATTCTTTCATAATTTATTCTTTGTAGAGAGAAAATCTTTTTGCTGTACCTAAATATAGGCTGTGTTTCCTTTGAGCTTCATATTATTGCAGTCTAGCTTTATAGACTAAACTTTGAGTTTGGAAAAGCATCCATTCAACACATATCCTTAGAAATACAACCCTAGGTGTGTTGATCAGTATTGTTTCCTTTCAATTTATAAAAACAAATGACTAAAAGCCCTGAGGTTTTGGGAAAAATAAAGTTCTTAAATGAACATTATTTCAAGATTGAAAAAGTACATTTTCAGTTTATATGAGTAGATAAACCAAAAATATATTTATTTTGAAGTATTCCTGACAAACACCTGATATGGCCTAAAATATCATAGAATACACTTAGTTGAGGAATTGTAGGATAGAAGAAAGGTCTCAACTGTTTCTCCAAATGTTCTGTTGGGAGAAATATATTATATATTTATATCACATATGCAAGGTACCCTAAAGCAACAATTAGTTCCTAAGCATATATGGAGTAGGACTACTAGTGAAGCAGTAGAAAGGAGACTCAGCAGGATCAATGTCTAAGACCCAGTAGGAAGACATCCCTCTCCATTTGAATTGAATTGAATTGAATTGAACTGAACTGAACTGAATTGAACTAAACTGAAAAGGACAGGTCGGGATGGGACAGGAGTGTTCAATTTTGGTGATAGTTCTGGGTTTTTTTAAATCAATTTCGTGTCCAGTGGCTTTAAAGTGTTGGACTAGGGATGAACAGTTTAAAAAGGAAAAAACAGCCACTATCACACCCTTCTCCCAGAAGAACAAAGCTAAAGACACCAGCCTGAAGATGATGGATGAGATTTCATCAAAACGTTGCCCAGATACTTCCAATTTTACACGGGAGAAAACCCGAATGATCAAAGACCTACATACAAACACCCACGAAAACCTCAGAAAACACACACACACACACACACACACACATATATATATATATGTAGGTCTTGGTGTATTCGGGTCTTGTCCCGTGTAAGATTGTGCGTAGGAATGTGAGGTCACATAAGATGGTGGCTCTTCGCACTTCGAGTTTCTCATAGATCCGGGTCAGCTGGAAGGTTTCCTCCCCATAGAGGTAGGATATTTGTTTTCGTAGATTTTCACGGGTAAAGGTATGTAGGTCTTGGTTGGAATACACCAAGACCTACATTTGAATCAAAAAATATTATATATATATATATATATATATATATATATATATATATATATGTTTTAGATTTTCACGGGTAAAGGTATGTAGGTCTTGGTGTATTCGGTCTTGTCCCTTGTAAGATTGAGAATACCTTGGCAGCGTTCGAAATCTCATCCATCATCTTCAGGCTGGTGTCTTCAGCTTCGTTCTCCAGAAGTGTGTGATCATGGCTGTTTTTAAACTCTAGAGTTGGCTGTGTTGTTACTTCTTGATTGGTTTGTGGAGTTGATGTATGCAGATTGGATGGCTTTTTCCTGAGACCCTGTGTGGCTGAGGTGCTGGCTGTGTGTCTCTCAGCCTTTTGGTCATCACACAACCTATTACCCAGGTCGTTACAACACAAAAGGCTGAGAGACACACAGCCAGCACCTCAGCCACACAGGGTCTCAGGAAAAAGCCATCCAATCTGCATACATCAACTCCACAAACCAATCAAGAAGTAACAACACAGCCAACTCTAGAGTTTAAAAGGAAAACAGCCACGATCACACACTTCTCCCAGGAGAACGAAGCTGAAGACACCAGCCTGAAGATGACGGATGAGATTTCATCAACGTTGCCAAGGTATTCTCAACCTTACACGGACAAGACCCAATACACCAAGACCTACATACCTTTACCCATGAAAATATATATATATATATATATATATATATATATATATATATATATATATGTAGGCCTTGGTGTATTCGGGTCTTGTCCCATGTAAGTTTTAGAGTATCTTGGTGACGTTTCTATTAGGTCCCACTTGCCATCTTCAGGCTGGTGCTTTTGGCTTTGTGCTTGTGCGAGCAAAGTGTGATTGGAGCTGCCATCTCTCTAAAAATACTGGTGAGGAGGTGCGGTGTGCTGGCTCTGTTGTAAGCGGGTTGGTTGGCTGTGTTGTTACTTCTTAATTGGTTGATGGAGTTGATGTTTGCAGATTGGTTGGCTTTTTCATAAGACCCTGAGTGGCTGAGGTACTGGCTGTGTGTCTCTCAGCCTTTTGTGTTGTAACGACCTGGGTAAGGGGCTGTGTGATGGCCTTCTGAGTTCTATTGTTGTGACATCCTGGGCTTGTGCTGTAATCTCCTGGGTTGTTGGCTGTGTTGTAACATCCTAAGGTTTTGTGGTGTAACCTCCTGAGTTATGTGATGTGATATCCTGAGCGGATGGCTGTGATGTAATGTTCCGGGCTTTCGTTTGCTCCAAGTTTGAGGTCTGGCTATGTGTTCATGGTGTGTGTCAGTTTGCTTAGTTTGGGGGTCAGAAGGTGTAGCAGCTGGTGATACAGCCATGGTCTGGTTTCTGGATGGTTGTTGTCTTTTGTCTATGGGATGGGTTTGGGTTTGAGTCTGGTGAGGGAGATTGGTGGTGGCATTGTGTGTTGTTTTGGGTCTGATGTTGGTTTTTGTGGCTGGGACTCGTTTGTTGATTAGGGCTAGTTTCCAGATGTCTGGTAGGCAGGAGGTATCGTCCCATTTATTCATGTTATGGGGGTGTTTCTCTATTTCGATGGCTTCCCTAATTATTCTCTTGTTGAAGTGTTCAGTATTGGAGATTAATTTGGTTCCCTCAAAATCAATTTCATGTCCCGTGGCTTTAAGGTGCTGGAAAAGGGAGGAAGTATTTTCTTCTTTTCTGACTGCATTCTTGTGTTCTGCGATGTGTGCATTTATTCTCCTGTTGGTTTGTCCAATGTATGTGGCTGGGCAAATTTTTGCATGGTATTTCATAAACTCCTTGGTTTTCTAGCTGGATCTTGTCCTTGGGGTTTTTTAAGATGTTGGTTATTTTTTGGTCAGTATTTATAGAGAGACGGCAGCTCCGATCACACTTTGCTCACACAAGCATGAAGCCGAAAGCACAGCCTGAAGATGGTGAGTGGGACTTTGTTGAAACGTCACCAAGATACTCTCAATCTTACATGGGAAAAGACCCGAACACACCAAGACCTGCATACCTGTACCCATGAAAATCTACACACACACACACACACACACACACACATATATATATATACACAGAGAGAGAGAGAGAGAGAATGTTAACAGAGTGAGAGAATCTTTCTCTTGATGCAACCTAGGACCATGTTTGCTTTTTTTAAATGGAATTTTATTCCATAGATGGCTTGTGTTCAGACTGAGATCCACATAGCCTCTCAGATTCTTTTCATATGTTTGCTGCTCAGTATTGTCTTCCTTATCTTATTTTCATGCCTTTGATTTTTCCTACATGAATGAGTTGGTTGAATACCTAACAAGACATCTAATAACCAAGATATTGCATTTGTCTCTACTGAAATTAGTCCTATTATTTAATGCCTATTTTTCCAGCTTGTCAAGATGCTTCAAAAACTTAATTCTGTCCTCTAAAGTGTTTACATATTTTTATCCCATTTGAAAATTTGATAATCATAATTTCCAGCCCTCATTCTAGTCATATATTAATAAACTGAAATAATAGGCTCAGAATGAAGTCCTGCAGTATATTACCTGACCTTCCTTACAGGTTTTTTCAAAGCTATTGCCATACACTTTTAAATATACAACCAGCTCTTCACCCACCTTTTGTTATCTTTTGGGTTAGGGAGATTTTGTCAAATGCTTTGCTAAAAATATACTAGGTCTACCACATACATATTGTTAGCTAAATGGGTCGCTCTATCAAAAAGGCAGACTAGATAAATATGTCGTGATTTGTTCATGATAAATGCATTCTTGTTCCTGCCAATCAATTCATTCTTTCTAAATGTTCAACAAATGATGCGGGATATAAATATGAATAAAATAATAATAATAAGTTCTCAAGTTTTGCCTTATTTTGAGATTAAGTTTACCAGTCTATAGGTTGTTTTTTTTTAAGAAAGAAATATTTGGCTTTCTTCATTCTTCCAAATATTTGGCAGTATATCAGTTTCTCATCAAAAGAAAGAAAAAGAAAGAAAGAAAGAAAGAAAGAAAGAAAGAAAGAAAGAAAGATCATTCTGAGATGACATTCACCAATTCCTTAGATCTAGTTGATAGGGTTCAAGAGACCTGTCCAATGCAACCATTATCTGGTCAAATTGTTCAAGGTAGCCAGGTGCTACCAAACTATCTCTTTAATTATCTGGGCCTTTTTATGTCTTTCTTTTCAGTAGTAAAAAGAAAAAAAGAAAGGTCTATACCCATTGCATATTTATTATATGGTTACTGATTTAGAAAAAGTATATGATAAACTGAATAAGCTTGAAATATGGCACATTTGGCATGATGGTGGACTTGAAAGTTGTTGCTGAATAAATGGAAATAAAGCATGCATGAGATAAAAGATATGTTTAGCAAATGGTTCAATATGACCTGGGAGTCAAAGAAAGATGTATAATATCTCCTTGCTTGTTTATTTGTATTTTAGATATTATTTTAAGCCAGTTTAAGATCTTTGTCTCTAGTAGGCACACCAACCAAATAAGGCAACTGGATACATTTTGACAAAGAGTCATAGATTTCATGCTTCAAATAATTGTCCCTTAATACATTTCTCAAAACTAGCACTAAGTGCCCCGGGATATCAACAGTCAGTTACACTGATTTCTTGGTGGTGTAAACAGGGAGGCATTTATATCTTAATAGAAATTAATAGAAACTGCTAAGAAATACGTTTCATTGTTCTTCCATTCTAGTAAGGTTGTGTCCTCCATTAATAAAAGTTAGAGCAAGAAAAGATAATCATAATCAATTAAGTATATCAATGAAAGAGTACTATCTAATTTTACTCACCAATTTTCATTTATTCACACCATACTCCACATGGTGTTCCTGCTTCCATGGCATTTAGATGAATGCAATTTGCCAGTGGAGACTGAACGACAAAATTCTTCCTATCCTTGGATCATTCAGTGTAGAATCAGGGTGAACAAACCATCACCAATATTTTTACAGAGTTGCAATAGATTCTTCAGTATGAAACGTGCCTCTTCCCAACCCCTTATTTTATCTTATTTTACTCTGGCTTATTCACCTTGATTGCAGACAGTGGTTCACTTTTCCCTCTTGAGTTCTTACTCATGCATCGCATGAGTGATGAGTTTTTGGATTGCATTAGATAATAAATCAAATGATCAAATAAATAAAAGGATGCTTCCCACTAGCAAGATACTAGTTAAATGTTTCCTTAATGATTGTTCAGTTAGATAAGGAATTGTTTCTATTCCAGAAGAATTAATATTGAAAAAGAAATAAGGTCATCTACTCTTAGTGCAGGTGGCCAGCTAGATGGATCCCTACCTCTCAAGATGAAAGCCAGTGAAAAGATGTTTATATCTATGGTATATTGTTGGAGAGCAAATTGATTGGAGAGAGGAATGAATTAACTAGCTGTTTTCCCATCTGTCTTATACTATTCAGCAGAACAACATGCTGGACTCTGACCAATAATTTTCAATGAGTCAAAATTCAGACATTATTAGAATCTTGCTCACTGTGTTGAAAGGAGTCCTTGGGCAAATTGTTTTCTTCTGGTGTCAGGAACATTATCTGCAGATACTAGTCTTTCATAATACCTTCATCCATCAGAATGAGCAGTTTGGTTGTTGATTGCTGGGTTTCATTGATCATATCATTCCAGCCACTCTGTGTCCACTTTTGACACAGCACAACTAGTCTGGAATAGAATACTTTCTGTTCTGTTCTGTTCCTGATCATCCTGGCATAACATAACATCTTTCAGTAGCCATGTCTGCAAATGAATAGATCATTCTACCATAGCATTTTGTTAAGTTGATTGTTAGCCAATTAGTAAGCAGTCATTGTTTATATTAACAAGAGTTAATTTCTATTCAAACATGGATGTTCTTACATTCAGTCAAACTCTGTATGTTTTGCCTAAGACAGTAAATGTACTATTCCAATGATGAAAACCAGGAAAAAGGAGGGACTTGGTTTACTTGATGTGTAACTACTCATTGGCAATCAATAATATGTGGACTGTTGAATGTTTCTCATAAAATGAATATTTTCAAAAGAAATGATATTGCCTAGAGAAAGAAATTGCTAACTGAAGATAGCTCTGCTAAAAGCATAGCTGATAACTACAACAGAATGAAAAGGCACCAACTAAATCAGCTTTATGTAATTCCTTTCTGGATAAGAAGAGGGCTTGAGATTGCCTATAAGTGGTCCATACAGTTGCTCTTCATTCAGGAGATTGCAAGACACTGGTCTCAGCAGGTTTAGTAACAGCAATAGCAATTAGACTGATATACCACTTCACAGTGCTTTACAGCCCGCTCTAAGCAGTTTACAGGGTCAACATATTGCCCTCAACAATCTGGGTCCTCATTTTATCGACCTCAAAAGGATGAAAGGATGAATCAACTTTGAGCCAGTGAGCATTGAACTGCCAAACTGCTGGCAGCTGGCAATCAGCAGAAGTAGCCTGGAGTACTGCATTCTAACCACTGCACCACCACAGCTCTGGTTTAGAGGTTTAGGGCTCTGGGAGAAAATGGAAAGCCATCTTTTTGCTTAAACAATGGCCAGCACCTTCAAAATCAGTTTTGATTCTCATACTTCTTCTCTAATCACATTTGCAAATTACTTGTTAACTGCTTTTCAGTTATTAGGAACTTTGGATCGACAGGTTGTACAGCATAGGGTGAGTTTCCTTCAATCCCTAGCAAAAGAAAGTTTAAATATAAGTTTAATGACTTAATTTGTTTCCCTATGGGAATAAACAGAAAAAAAGGTATTAGAACTTTGATTTTGGAATAATACACACAGGCTAAGAGTACAAGATATATATAATAAATATAATAGATATAAAAATCATCATTATCATCATCATCATCATCATCATCATCACAAGAAAAAATCACAAAGTATTGGGAGTTACAAATTGAAGTTGAGCGACTTTGGAAAAAGAAATTGTGTGTTATCCCAATTGTAAATGGAACCCTTGGAGCAATACCTAAAGGGCTACCTCGATATTTGGAAATTCTGAATTTATCAGTCTTGAATACCCTGATTCTACAAAAAACCACCCTACTTGGAACAGCTTATATCCTCCGACACTACCTTAACAGTTCCTAAGTCCTTGGTTAGGGCTTGAGCTGTTGAGCTACCAACTAGCCCCAAAGGCTATGAATCTCACTAAAGATTAACCAATAATAATAATAATAAACATCACTTGAAAAACATAGAAGGAAAATGTGATAACAACTTGACATGGGTATGGTTTAAGAGAGGAACCATCAAGAAAGAAACAGAAGGTTTAATACTTGCTGCTCAAGAACAAGCACTACAAACTAATGCCATGAAAGCAAAGATACAAAAATCCACTGACAATCCAAACTGCCCTCTTTTTAATGACAAAGTTGAAACTGTTGCACCCTTAATAAGTGAGTGCAGCAAAATCGGGCAAACTGACTACAATGCTAGACATGATTGAGTTGCTAAATTAATCCACCAGTCATTATGTTAAAAATACGGTCTACCTGTATCCAAAAAGTCATGGGAACATAAAGTGGAAAAAGTTGTTGAAAATGAGCCAGTGAAGATCTTGTGGGACTTTCAAATACAGTCGGATTGCCATTTGGAACACAACACACCAAATATTATGGTTGTTGAGGGCCAAAGTGTACAATTTATTGATATCGCTGTACCAGGAGATGCCAGAGTTGAAGAAAAAGAACTGAAAAAATATCACAAAATATTGCAACCTCGCCATCGAAATTATATGGTTATGGATGAAACATGTGACAGTGATACCCATTGTCATCAGGGCACTTGGCACCATGTCCAAAAATGTTACAAAACACATCAAGAAATTGCAGCTTCCTGCAGTAACAACAGTGGAACTGCAAAAATGCGCTATGTGGAACATCGTATATTTTAAGAAGATACTTGGTTGATACCTAGAATGCTGGCAGCAACCCATATCAACCATTAGCACCAACCACTGGTATTTGTGATACATTTTTAAATGTTCAGTTGACTGAGTTTCATTTATAATAATAATAGATAATAGATATAATATATGATAGTACTATTCCAGTATTTGAGAGGATGCCACAAAGAGAAGAGGGTCAATTTATTTTCCAAAGCATCAGAGGGCAGGACAAGAAACAATGGATGGAAACTGATCAAGGAGAGAAGCAACCTGGAATTGAGGAGAAACTTTCTAACAGTGAGGACAGTTAACCAATGGTACAGCTTGCCTTCAGATGTTGTGTGTGCTTCATCACTGGAAGTTTTAAAGAAAAGACTGGATGGTCACTTATCTGAAATGGTATAGGATCTCCTGCTTGAGCAGGGGGCTAGACTAGAAGACCTTAAAAGTCCCTTACAGTGCTATTCTGATTCTAAAGTCCAGGAGCATGTTAGTTTCTTCATTTTCTATTTTGTTGTTCCAGCCACTATATTGTGTCAACTCTTCACAACTCCATGGATCACAGCACACCAGCAAACCCTCCACTGTTTCCCGGAGTTTGCCCAAATTAATGTTTGTTATTTCAATGACATTATCTAAACATCTCATTTTCTGTCTTCCCCTTCTTCTTTTGCCCTTAATCTTTCCCAACATCAGGGTCTTTTACAATCAGACCTCTCTTCTCATTCGGTGCCCAAAATATTTAAGCTTCAGCTTCAGTATCTGTCTTTCCAAAGAACAGTCAGGGTTGATTTCCTTCAGAATTAACTGATTTGATCTCCTTGCAGTCCAAAAGACTCTCAAGAGTTCATGTTCTATTACTTTGTCTATTTCTCAGCAAGTCAGATGAGTTCTTGCTTACAGGCAAGAGGTATTTCTTGTAGATATTCCAAAGCACTGTTATTGCTACTTTGTCATGCTGTTGTTTCTGATCAGTCTTTGCAATCTTCTTGCTGAGGACAACTAGATGTTCTATTGTTTCTTCAGTTTCTTTGCAGTGGCAATTTGCTGTCTGTCTTCTTGATTCTGGCTTTGTATACATTTGTTCTTAAAGTTTGATATTCTGTACCTGCAGCCAAAACTAGCCCTCTGTTTCTTCAATTTTCTTGCTTTTGGCCTCTACCAGATCTTGTTGTAATCTGCTTTGCTGGTTGGTTTTTATCGTGTACTGGTCATGTCATACTTTGCCTTGCCATGTCCATTTTCATTTGATCTTTCTTGTAAGACAGTTTCCAATACTCAGTAAAGTACTAGTACTTTATAGTATATTAGCTTCGATACATCTTTACTGTCATTCAGCTAGTCTTCCAAAGACTAATTTTCTTCTTCAACTGTCTGTACTTGCAAGGTTCCATGGCCACCTATTTTTTTTTGTAAGTTGAGTCTGTGAATGTCCTGCAAGAATAAATAATTATCATTATTTTCTGGTCTTTCTATCCAAGGTTTCTAGTTCCAGTTTAGTCCATTCTATTATTTCAGCTGTGTATCTAAAGACTAGAATTTCTGAGGTATTAATTCTTGGATTTCCTACACTGAATTTAGATTTTAAGATTTTCTTCACTCTGCTGATGTATCCACTTCTAATATTCTTGACTTCAATATGTTTGATGTTATCAGCTTGAAGGATGCCCAGACATTTCTAGTGACTGTCTTCATTCAGACTCCTAATATTATTTCCATAGGGCAACTTGATTCTTTTGGTTTTCATTATTTATCCCCTATAGATTGTGAGGGTGGCACATTTGTCCAGTCCAAATAACTTGGTTGTATATATGAACAATATTCATCAACTATTCCATTTGAGATGGTGTTTTTCCACACAGTTTTCCCCCTATCCTGGCTTTTTAAGTACCCCTTCAGAAGCCAGACACATTTCCTAGGCACACGGAAGATTAATGGGAAAACTTGCTTCTGTAAATCCCAATTATAAGATGGCAGGAAACAACAAGTGAAGAAAAGACCTAGCTAAGCAGGCAAGTTTCCAAATTGAGCAGTTCAAAGTCAAGCTGAAGATTTACAATGCCAGATTAAGGGGGAAATGAGGTCATGCTCGAACAACAAGCAGGGGAGACTAGATTCCAAGTGTCAGGATAAATAAGCCAGATGCTGTAAATTTGCTTCTAGCAAAGGCCAATTGTTCCTATTGGGACTTAAATACTCTCACTGCTGAGTTTGCATAACTGGGGTCAAACGTTCTGGTGAGTTCAGTATCTTGCTGCTTGTTCCTGAGTCATATATTTCAGCAAGGTACAGACATGCTGTGGGGGAAAATGAGTGTCCTGAGCAGCCCCTATTGCAGCTAAGTCAGACCCTGAGGTCATGACACCCAGCTTCAGTTTGTCCATGTAAAGGTGATGGAATAGCCTGTCATATATTTATTATAATTATTATACACAGAACATGTGAAATCATAATTGCAAGTCCTTTAGCTGATATTGGCCTACATACACATTGTATTCTTCTCAAGAACCTAGAATATTATAATATATTACTGTGTGCAGATCCAAGTATTCTGACATTCTGTAATTGACAGATGGAAATTTTGTCATTGCACAGAAGAGCTGTGTAAGATTTTTGATATGGCACCCAGTGTAACCCAGCGTACGGCACCTATCATGGCTGGTTTATGTCATAATCTTTCAACTTCAATTTTCAGATCTTGATACTTTCTGATCTGATCCAGTTCCTTGTCTTTTATTCTACTATCCCCTGGTATTGCCACATCAATAATTTACACTTTTTTTTCAACCACAGTTAAATCTGATGTGTTATGAATCAATACTTTATCACTTTGAATTGGGATATTCCACAGTATTTTGTTCTATTTTGCAAACTCTATGTTTCCACCCATTTTCCATTATTGGCACATGGTAACTTTTACAGAAGTTCCAGTGAATAATTATGGTGATTTATTATTGTTTATAATCACTTTGTACCATCCTCTTGCAAGTATATGATCTATTGTTTCTTTTGCTTCTTTGCACAGTCTGCTCTTTGAATCACTTGACAATTTTTTGACTCTGGCCTTGATTGCATTTCTTCAAATAGCTTGCTGTTGAGCAGCCAAAATCAAACATTCAGGGTTTTTCTAATCTTCCAGTTGTAACCCATTGCCAGGTTTGTTTTTAATTCACGTCCCCTCAATCTTTTGTAGAAATTCACCTTGTAATGCTATTCCTTGACAGTATTTTGTTCAAGTTTTCATCATATTATTTTGATAGTCGTGTTTTGTTTCCCATACATTCAATACGTTCCAATTTTTAACTTTCATTAATGCTTGTTCCCAGCAGTCTTTTACATTCAGTCAATGAATACTTTTCTTCCTTGAAAGTTCATTTAACTTGAAATAAACCTCTGCCTCTATTTCTGTGGAGCAGATATAATCTTTTCAATATGACTATGGAATGTAATGCATAGCAAATAGTCATCAGTTTTCTTGCTTTTTTTATCCAAATTGTCCAGTTCAGCTTGTGTCCAGTTAATAATTCCAGCAGTATATCATAGAGGTATTTATGTCTTTCATGGAACCTCCATGACTTAATTTTATCTTTAGCAGTTTTTCACTTGACTTATGACCACAATTGACTCCAAAATTTTTATTGCTAAGTGAGACATTTTTTAAATGTTGCCCCATTTTACAACCTTTCTTGCCACCGTTGTTAAGTAAATCACTGCAGTTGTTAAGTTAGTAACACAGTTGTTGAGTGAGTATGGGTTTCCCATTCACTTTGCTTGTCAGAAGGTTGCAAAAGGTGATCGTATGATCCTGAGACACTGCAAACATCACAAATATGAGTCAGTTTCCAAGCTTCTGAATGTTGATCGTGTGACCATGTGGATCCTGAAACAGTTGTAAGAGTGAAAAATTGTTATAAGTCACTTTTTTCAGTGCCATTGTAACTTTGAATAGTCACTAAATGCAGTTGAGAAGTTGAGAACTACCTGTTCTCAACTTCTCAACTGCATTTAGTGACTATTCAAAGTTACAAAATGCCTAGATATTGTCGGTTTCATCCTCATGGTGCCTGATGGTTTAGCTGTTTGGCATTTCAATTCCATTTCAATTCCTATTTATTGCTCCATTCTCTAGGCAAATTCCATTGCAATATCTGTGCCAAAAATTCTTATGAAATTTTTCAGTGCCTCACTTTCAATTTCTGATAAATTGCATAAAGCTGTCATACTTCCATAAAAAGAAAATGTGAGATTTTATTAGATTTGTTTTGTACTGTAACCAAAATTTGGATTTAAAAAAAAACTGAAAATGGGATCATAGTAATATCATATAATAAGATTAATAATGAATCTTTCTGGAAGATGCCTTTCTTAATGTTGATAATATTATTTTTATATATTTTTTTAATTTCAATTCTTTTCTTTTACTGCTTCATTGATTTTTCTACAAACCTTTCAATGCTTTTACTGACACCAAACATTTTATTATTCAAGTAAATGCTAAGAAATCAAATAATTTTTTAATAATCAATTCAGACCATATGTAAGTTGGAGGGTTTTTTGCCTTTTGCAATTATCCACTTTATTAATCAGAATTAATCTGTTGGACATTTGTCTTTCATTTTCTTTCTGTTCTACTGGAAGGATGTTATTTTCTTTTAAATAACCTTTGATATTGCCACAATGGTGTCAATGAGTAATTTAAATATTGAGCAGGCAAACTTGTTGTCAACCTATATTTTCCTGGTGTTGTACCTTTTCTTGGGTCTTGTTTAATTAGATAATTTTTGCCAATTATTATCCAGTCACTGATGTCTCCTTTATGCAATACTTCATTAAGCTGTTTAGTTTACAATTATATGTAAATGTAAATGTAGAGTTTGAGTCAAAAGCCATGAAAATGATCTTTTCCAGACGTTCGGTTTTAATCCTTTTCATTTAATTTTAAACATTTCGGCTGTTATTATTACTTCTTCCATTTGATTTTTCATATTCAACTTTTTAATATACTTATAGCATTTTTATTATAGTCTTTTTGAGTGTCTGAAAGGGTCTTTCTAAAACTGGTTTGTTTCCTTTTTGTTTGGTTTGGCAATAGAAATTCTGAAAATGGAGCTAAAGTAACTGCTCTAATCAGAGAAAAGAATACATGTAACTGTTCTATTTGGAAATCACTTCTGGATTTTGTGCTTGAGATAGGAAAAATGCAACTTTGATTCTAGTTTTTTCCAATTAAATAAACTTGTTATTATAGAAATGGCTATTTCGTATGTAAAGATAAAAAGTTGAGACTGTAATGTTATTATTTTATTCTACTAAGCTGAAAAGAACCAGAAGTCAATGCTTTTATTTCCTCTTTCCCTCTTTTTTCTTCTTTTCCCTTCCCCATTTTCTCACTATTTCCATTTCCATTTGTATTTTATACTTCGATAAGTTTAATAAAATTATTATTAAAAAAAGACATTCTGAAAGGTGAAATGGACATCTCCTGAAAAAGATCAGTTGCATGGCTTTTGCCCAAAAATTTGACCAGCTTACATCCAGTTATAAACTAAACAGTTTTATGAAGTATTACATAAAGGACTAACCAAAGCTATAATTTGTAGAATTGCATCAGATCTGATTGAAACAGCTAGTTTTCCTTACATAGGGTGATTTGTGTCTCATAGCATTCTATTTTCTTAGCTATTGCTATTATTTGTTGCTTTATGATTTCAAAGTTTCTTCAGTTTTCCTGGTAACAATATTTTATAAGGCTTGGCTTGATCCTAACCGTCTTCAATTTTTGCTCTTTCATGTTCTTTAAATTACTTGCATCTGAGTTTAATTTCTTTGTCTTGGTCTCTAGTCTGATCTTCCACTTTGGATTGAATATGATTTTGCTTTTGTTTTTTTGATAACCGGTTCTTCTGTAACCATCATTGTTCTATAGGTAGTTCTTGATTTGCAACTAATTATTTAGTAATCATTCAAAGTTACAACAGACCCCAAAAAAGAAACTTATGACCCAGTTTCAACTCCTGACATCTGCCCCCTCTGCAGTCACATGACCATATTTTGGGCACTGTTCAATTAGTCCAAACTTATGGCCATTTGCAGGATTCTCTGGTCATGTGACATGCTCTTTCTGTATGAACACCATTTAAAACATTATATACGAGCCATATCCTAGCATGACAATGCTAGACAATGTACTATATAGTACAACAGGAAGAAACGTAGATGTATGTCATAAGCCTAGGCCCCAGTGAGGAACTGGAAATGGCTATCCATTCAGTGCCTCATCTGAAGAACCTAATGTGAAAGCACCAGAGAACTAGCTGCTGCTGCATGTTCTCCAAACTGAGAAGTAGCTCTGGGAAGCAGCAGCACCTGGGGCTTCTTTCCATTCCACTGCCCCCATGGAACTGCCACTGGAGGCTGATGAATCACTTTGCCCGATGAGCAGGCTAGCCTTGCACGCTAGTTAGATCATTTCTAACATGTTAATACTTGAAGGAGTCAGCAGAAACAAGGGCTTACCTCCGGCTTGCTGCTTTGCATTTTGCTGGCTTGGTTGGTTAGCTGCTGAGCCAGGGAGTCTTAAAGCAGCAGTGAGGAAGAAGTTCCTTTCCTGATATTTGGAAGTTAAGGTTTAACTTTAAGGTTTTATTGGAAAGTTTGGAGAACGGAAAGCACTTTCACTGCCCTTTTTCATATTTTATCTTTCTTTTTCCTTTTTTTTCTGATTCTGGCCCTACAGTGAGGATGGAACCTGGCCTCAGTGTAGAGTGATCCTAGACTGTCAATTGTATGCAAACTTCTTAGGTGTATGCTCCTGAGGCAGAGGTGTATAGTGGGGGAAACCACCCAAAAGGTTTCTGAGCAGTTGGATAATTTGGTTGCCTGACACCTGCTAAGCCAGGGTATCAAGTGGCACTGGGAGGGCAGTTCAGACACCAGGGAAGAGATAGGGCTTTCCCCACAGGTGATCTCTGTCATGCTATGTATGGTTACCCTCCCTTATTACTCTTCTTTTTTATTTAAAAAAAGTTAATAGATTCATTAATTATAAAGCATTTAAGATGGCAGGCTTGCTCATGCAGTTATGCCTGCCATTTTTACTTTTTTGACTGCACTCCATTCCCCGCATTTTTAATCCATGAAGATTGTCTGGAATCATGCAAGTACAGTGTATTGTATGAAGGAAAGTTGGAGAAAGGGCTGCCCAAATGAAGGTGGTGGTGATGATGATGATTGGTTGCACAGTCAGCCAGACATTTAGGATGGGTTTGGCATTTTTGTCCAACCATTATGTTCTTACCAAGTACCTGGGATAAGTAGAATTTGTAGTCTGATAATATTAAAAGTATCATAGCAGGATGTAAGCCGTTTGAAGTAAAGCTGCCTTTTGCAATTGACTGATAGTGATTTTATCAATGCCAATCTTTTTTTTAAATTAGATTTATATGCTGCCCTTCTCCAAAGACTCAGGGCTTACAATTTTGGGATACAACCCAATGCTCAGCAATAGCCTTCATTCCATTGTATATGCCTGCTTATTACTAAGCGGCATTTTTACAAAGTCAGCTTATTGCCCCCAACAATCTTGGGTCCTCAATTTACCTACCCCGAGAGGATGGAAGGCTGAGTCAACCTTGAGCCTGGTGGGATTCGAGCCTACAATAATTGCAGGCAGCTGGAACTTAAGTGCTAGGCATTTAGCAGCCTGCACCATCAAGGCACTTATTCAAGTTATGTTCCAGTTGTTTTGGGATTGCACTTAAAGCACCAATTACTATTGTAGTATTTTTGCTTTCTTTTGTCCCATTCATTCAACTACTATTTGCAGGTCTTTATATTTTGTTATCTTCTCCATTCCTTTCTCTTCTATTTTCCTGTGTCCAGGTACTGCCACATCCACTATCTAGACCCTTTGCCTTTTCTTATCAATACAGTGGAAACTTGGGTTGCGACCATAATCCATTCCAGGACTATGGTTGCAACCCGATTTGGTCATGACCAGAAGCATGACCGATTGTGCATGCATGGTCAAAATTTGTGCAGACTGTGCATGCGTGGAAGGGGAAATCAGCACAGAAAGGGAATCTGCCATGGCTGGGTTTGTTTGCCACCCAATTTTTAAATTGTGACCAGAAGCATTCATGACCCAAGGTTCCACTGTAGTTGTTAAGTCTGGGATGTTATGTGGCAGGTGTTTGAATTCTAAAGCACTTTAGCATCTTCAATTTCTGTTATTTTTGCTGTGCCACCAGTTCTTGCTTGCAGGCAATTGGGACTTCCTGCAGGTATTCCAGTGCACTGTTGCAGCAGCTAAGTAGGTAGTCCACTGTTCTTCAGCTTCTTTGCAGAAACAACATTCATTTTCTATTACTGTCTTTATCAATTCTGACTTTGTATGCATTTGTTCTTAAGGCTTGATCTTTGGCAACTGGAATTAGACTCTCTCTCTCTTCAGCTTTCCTGCTCTTAGCCATAGCCAGCTCTTGTTATCTGCTTTGCCTGCTAGTTTTTGTTGTATATACTGGCCAGGTAATATTTTGCCTTTTTTCCCCTGTGTGTATTTAGTTGGCCTTTGTCACAGACTGGTCTGATCTCTCCAGAATTCAGTAACCCTTCATGATGTACTGTAGTATTTTTAGTGTATCTTCTTCCCTGTCCTTCAGATATTGTTCCAAAGACCTTTCTTATTCTTTAAATGGTCTGGTGTACTTGCAACATTCCACACTCATGTATTTTCCTTGATAAGTAGAGTCTGTTAATTTTGCTGCATGGATGAAGAGCATTATTACTTGTATTATGGCTGGTCACACATCAGCCAAATGTTTAGAGTTTATTTTGCATTTTTATCCACCTATCAAGTCCTTCCCCAAAACCTGGGATAGACAGATGTCAATAAAGGAGAATATTTGTAGTTCAGGGTTGATCATTCAGGCAGATGATTCAGGCAGTTCAGGCAGATTGAGCCACTAGGCTCAAGGTTGACTCAGCCTTCCATCTTTCTGAGGTGGGTAAAATGAGGACCCAGATTGTTGGGGGCAATATGCTGACTCTGTAAACCACCTAGAGAGGGCTGTAAAGCATTATAAAGCAGTATATAAGTCTATGTGGTATTGCTATTGCTAAATGAGGGGTCCTGGTTGTTTTCTGAGCATGGTTGTTTTCTTGAAGACATTTCATTACCCAAATTGGTAATATCATCTGTGCTAGTAAGGTGTGAGTTTGCTCTCAGTTTATGTTCTAGTGTCTTGCCCTGTCAGGTGTTGGTGCTGGTGGCTGTAGAGATTCTTTGGTTGGCTTATTTGGCAGTTTCTTGATTGGGGTATTCCTTATTTGATTGATGTCTGATGTTAATCTTAAACTATGCTCATCTGGATGCTGATTGCTGGTTTTAGTCTTTTTGTCCCTTTTTTGGCTTGTTGATTGTCTCTTTTGCATTGTTTATGTCTATGTGTCTATTAATGACTAATTTGTCAAGTGTGCCAGGCTTCTAGAAATTCCTAGTATTTTTGAACTTGGCTTGGTCTAGGATGATCTCAATTGAAACTATGGTTAAGTCTATCCATAGGTTGTGAAATTAAAAAGTTTCCATCATACCATTATACCAAACTGGGTCATTCTTGTATTTTCTAATGCCTACTTCCTAAGTCTGCTCTATCAAAACACACAAACTCAATTGTATCATGTGACTTCATGTGATGTATTGTATCTTTTTTTTTTGCCTTTGCAGAGCCAGGGTGGACATGGCCTGCATGGGTCACCAATTTGACATCCCTGATAGAGGATACCCAGATTTTTGTAGGCCACAACTGGTAGCCTAAGGTAGTTCACCTCTTTTTTGGAGTCATTCCTCCTGAATACCCTGTTTTCAGTTGCAGTAGTGTGGAGCAAAATGAAGCATAATAGAGAATGGTCATTTCGATCATTCGAAATCATCTTTCAAAAGCCTTACAGAAATTTATTAAGGGGACACAATATTGCAGCGGACTCCCTACTGTATACTATATAACTATTGAAGTATTATTATTGGTTCTTTATATAACTGATTTCTCAGTCCAAGGATCTATTGAGTCTTAGCTTAACTCTAACACAAATTATGAAGAAAATTATCTTAGAAGAAATGCTTCTTCAAATGCAGCCTGAACTGAACTAATTTTTTTTTAATTACATTTATATGCTGCCCTTCTCCGGAGACTCAGGGCACAATTTTAGCTCAACCCAATGCGCTCAGCAATAGCCTTCATTCCATTGTATATGCCTGCTTATTACTAAGCGGCATTTTTACAAAGTCAGCTAATTGCCCCCAACAATCTTGGGTCCTCAATTTACCTACCCCGAGAGGATGGAAGGCTGAGTCAACCTTGAGCCTGGTGGGATTCGAGCCTACAGCAGTTGTAGGCAGCTGGAACTTAAGTGCAGGCAATTAACAGCCTGAGCCACCAAGGCTCTAATTTATTCATCATAAGCTACATTTTGTGTCAGTTACAATTCCTAGACATTTTTCAAGGGTGACAACACAGAACATGTACAATAGTTAAGAGGGGCCATAGCCAAAGAGTAGAATCATTGCCAAGTCTGACCACCTAAGGAACAATCACAGTTAACACTCCACCCTTAACTGTACAAAAATATTCCTTGCCTCAGCCACCACCTGCAAACCCAGTGAGAATTAAAGGTCAGGATGCATTTGCAAAGTGCAAAACTTCTCTTTTTTAGGGGATGCAATACTTTATTTCTTTTATTTATTTATTTGATTTGTGAGTTGCTTACAGGATAATTGGTATAAGTATAAACATAGTTATGAATACATGAAATGGATACATATAAGAAAAATAAAAAGAAACAATAGGACAGGGACGGTAGGCACATTGGTGCGCTTATGCACGCCTCCTACAGACCTCTTAGGAAAGGGGTGAGGTCAATAGTAGACAGTCTAAGGTTAAATTTTTGGGGGGTTTGAGGAAGAAACCACAGAGTCAGGTAGAGTATTCCAGACATTGACCACTCTGTTGCTGAAGTCGTATTTCCTGCAATCAAGTTTGGTATGGTTAACTTTGAGTTTGTATCTATTGTGTGCTCTTGTATTGTTATGGTTGAAGCTGAAGTATTCATTGACCAGAAGGACATTGCAATGTATGATTTTATATACTATACTTAGAT
The DNA here is from genome assembly GCA_009733165.1 of Naja naja. Taxonomy (NCBI): domain Eukaryota; kingdom Metazoa; phylum Chordata; class Lepidosauria; order Squamata; family Elapidae; genus Naja; species Naja naja. Next base: position 48,564,101 of record CM019150.1, read on the forward strand.
CGGACCAAAGGCGGTGTAGTTCTAGGTTTTCTAGGTCTAGAATTTCGAGTCTGGTGGCATAAGGTATTCTGCTATGAGTAGAGGAGTGGAGAACTCTTCTTGTGAAATATTTCTGGACTTTCTCAACTGTGTTAATATCAGATACGTAATGCAGGTTCCAGACTGATGAGCTGTATTCAAGTATTGGTCTAGCAAATGTTTTATATGCTCTAGTTAGTAGTGTGATATTACCAGAGAAAAAGCTATGTAGGATTAGGTTAACAACTCTTAATGCCTTTTTGGCTATGTAGTTACAGTGGGCTGTAGCACTTAGTTCATTAGAGATGAGTACTCCAAGGTCCTTGACAGAGTTTGGATCCTCAACAAGGTCTTGACTATTCAGCTTGTATTTCATTTTCTGGTGTTTTTTTGCCAATATGTAAGACAGAGCATTTATTTGTTGAGATTTGAAGTTGCCATATGTTTGTCCATTCAGATACATAATCAAGGTCTTTTTGAAGGGTAGCAGTATTTTCTGTGGTGTTGAATAGCTTTACATCATCAGTGAAGAGAACGCAGTTGCTGTTAATATGATCACAGAGGTCATTTATGTAGAATATGAAGAGAGTAGGTCCTAGGACACTGGCTTGGGGGACACCACTGTTGACAGGTACAGAATTTGATAGGACGCTCCCAATTTTGACTATTTGTTGTCTGTTTGACAGGAATGCTTCTATCCAGTTATGCAGATGTCCAGAGATACCATAAGATTTTAGTTTTAGTAGTACTTTGTTGTGTACCACTGAATCAAAAGCTTTACAGAAGTCTATGTAGATTGCATCTATTGCTTTGCCCTGATCGAGTTGTGTAGTCCATATGTTTTTGCAGTGTAAGAGTTGCAGATTACAGGATAGTTTTTTCTGAAACCAAATTGTTTATTAGAGAGTAGGTTGTTTGTCTCTAAGTGGAGGATAATGGATTGGTTAATGATTGATTCCATGACTTTACAGGTGACTCAGCATAAAGAGATTGGTCTGTAATTTTCAACTAGACTAGGGTCTCCCTTTTTGAAGATGGGGATGACCATGGCTTGTGACCATAGGTTTGGCAAGGAGCTGGTCCTGAAAGATTTGTCAAAAATTATGCTTAGATGTTCGGCTATGGCAGTGGATAGCTGTTTTAAGAAGTAGGCACGTATTCCGTCCAGTCCAATAGATAGAGATGGTTTTAGATTGCATATTGCTTTTTCAACATTATCTTCTGTAAAATCGATGTGTATTAGACCATTGTAGCTGTCTGTGGATCTACTAGGAAATACTGGGCATGATCCATTGCTGTTTACAAATACTGAGCCAAAGAATGTGTTAAAGAGGTTGGCTTTAATGGTGTCATTGTTACAGTCTTTACCATTAGGTCCTATCAGGGGTGGGATGGACCTTGAGTCTTTTAGTTTGTTGTTTACAAAATTGTAGAAAGCATGGGTAAAATTGGTGCGTAGAAGGTTTTCCTCCTGTTTAATGTGATAATTGGTGCATTTGGTCTTTAACTGGTGGCATAAATTTTTGTATCGGCTTTTGAAGTTGGCAACGTGACCAGATTTGGTTTTCCGCCAAAGTGATCACTTTTTGGATTAAAGCTTCCTTATTGTTATGTTTAATCTGTTTTTTCTGGTTTTGGGAGTTGTTATTGGTACATATAGTTTGATGACTCTTTTGACTTCAAGTAAAAATATGTTGTAATGGTCTTCAACAGTATTGCATCCAGTGAATAGAAATTGCCAATCAAGGGATTAGAGATCATTATCTATAAGATCATAGTTGACTTTTTTGAAGTTATAATTGGGGATTACGTTGTTGTGGTGATTTTTGTGTGGACATATATTGAGACAAAAGTTAATCATGCTGTGGCCACTGTTGGAAAAGGGTTCTTTAATTTGTATTCCATAAATTGAATTCAAACTATTGCAGAAGATGAGATCGAGTCAGTTATTAAATCTAGTATTGTTGGTTACTAGTTGTTCCAGTCCCAGATTTGTTACAGTATGTATACTATGGCAAACAGATTTCACCTCAATTCATAAGCTCAGCTTTCTTCTTACCTATAGCACCTCTGTAATTTAACATCGTATAATTTCAGCTTCTTTTCCCTCATTTAGCCCATTACCAAAGATCAAGGGAACTTCATTGAAATGAGAGAAAAAAGAGCAATTATCAGTTTATGATATTGCACTCCAAAGTTCCAATGATCTGCCCCAATAGATTCATGCAGATAGTAAATAACCCAGGGAACAAGATAGAACCCTGTGGGATTCTATAGATCAATAACCTATATGTCAAACCATAGTAGCCAACATCATTTTCTGGGTGCAGCTGACCTAGCATCATCGAATAATCCATAAAGATATAGTTGTGGATATTGATGAAAGCTGCTCAGACAGCTGGCAGGATTGTACTTGTTATGTATGCAGGTTTGAATGTCATTGGTTTAGTTTGGACTGTTCTTGTAAAATGTCAGAAATGATTGGTTTAAAAGTGCGGGAAAATCCTGCACTCTGATTGGCTGGCAACTGCAGCTGCTGGCTATAAGTAGCAGCCGCAGCCCAGCCAAATCGGGTCTGTTATGAGCTGTAGTCACTAATAAACTCTTCACTGAAGCACTCCGTCTGACTCTTCATGCAAACTTAACACTGGCGACGAAGGTGGGATCCTTCCTAAGAGAAGACGACGGAAAACAAGCTGAGAGAGATGGCTGCGCTGAACACCCCCCCAGCCCCGTTCGATCCGACGGCAGAAGACTGGGACTCGTATGCGGATCGTTTCCAAATGTATTTGGAGGGAAACGATCTCGCCGACATTTCGAGCGGAAGAGGGCGGTCTTTCTCACGCACTGCGTCCGGCAGTTTTCAAGATGGCGAAGGCATTGGCGGGAGCTGCAGACGTGAAGGTAATGGACTGGCCCGACTTAGAAAAGCTTTTAAGAGCCCATTACGCCCCAAAAGTATCGTGCCTCATTAAGAGACACGAGTTTTACCGTCGGGATCAAGGGGAAAGTGAAAATGTTAATGACTTCGTGGCAAGTTTAAGAGACATTGGGGGTGCATGTGAGTTTAACAACTTGGAAGAGGCCATGCGCGATCGATTTGTTCTAGGCCTCAAAGACAAGGTGCTTCAGAGCAAATTATTATTAAAACCTAAGATCACGTTGAAGGAAGCCATAGAAGAGGCCTCCTCAGCAGAAGCCACCAAGTCCTCAGCAGCAGCCATGAAGAAAATTAACAAGGCCTCAAGCCATCCTGATGTGGAAAAGTCCACAACTCATTGCGAGCAAATAGATTCTGAGTCAGACTGTAGTGAGGTGGAGGAAGGAATTTATAGACTCAGAATGGAGAGGAAAAAGAAAGACCTGGGAAGAAAGAGGCAAGATTTTTACTGCAGAGGTTGTGGGGAAGCCACCCCGCACTGAATGCAAGTTTCTTGATACCATCTGCCTCTGTTGTGAAAAAAGAGGTCATCTAGCAAGAGTCTGCAAATCATCCAGAACTCCACCACACAGAAGGAAGTTTCCTGACAAAGAATTCAAGCCTAACAACTTCAGTGAGAAAATGGGGCGCAACACAGAAGCAAATGGGAAGAATGAAACTCATCAAACAGTCACCATTGGTCATTCTTCACCCTTAAGAAGCAGAAAAGTACATGTGAAGGTACTAATTGAAGGAAGGCCTTGCCAAATGGAAGAGGCTCCTATTTACCTATGGTGTCATGGGACACTATTCACAGGCTACTTCCCAACATTCAGAAGAAACATTTCCAGAAGCAAGCACTGACTCTTAAAGACTACCAAGGGAACAAGATTCCAGTAATTGGAACAAGAGAATTCAACGTGAAGTTCAAAGGCCACACCAAACGTTTGCCCCTGACCATCGTGGACAAGGACCGCCCAAGCTTGCTGGGACTTGAGTGGTTCAATCCACTAGACATTGAGGTGACTGGCATCAATCACGTGAGCAACACTGAATGGGAGGAGGCCTTGAAGTCTGAGTTTCCAGAGGTCTTCAGCGATGGATTGGGCAAGTATATGGGGACCCCTATCACTTTCAACCTAGATCCCAAGGTGCCCCCAATTCGTTTAAAGCCCAGAAGGGTCCCATTTGCCTTAAAGGAAAAAATTGATGCACAATTAGATAAACTAATAGCTCAAGGAGTTTTAGAGCCCACTGACCACTCCAGATGGGAGACACCCATAGTCACACCAGTCAAGACTGATGGGTCAGTAAGAATCTATGGAGACTATAAGGGGACATTGAACCATGCGCTTCAGCAGAGCGCATATCCAGTTCCAGTGTGCATCATTTATTACATTCACTTGGCAGGGTACAGTCTTTGCCAAATTGGATCTGGCCCAGGCATATCAACAACTAACAGTTGATGATGCCACTGCAGAGGCCCAAACCATTGTGACTCATAGAGGTGCCTTCAAATGTAAAAGGTTACAGTTTGGAGTAAGCGTGGCACCAGGCATCTTCCAAAGCCTTATGGAAAGGATGCTCCAAGGACTGCCAGGGGTAGTGCCTTACTTTGATGATGTGTTAATCTCTGCTGAAAATGACACTCAATTACAAGAGAGACTCAGAGAAGTCCTTACCAGATTCAAGAAAGCGGGGTTAAAAGTCAAGGAAGAAAAATGCACTCTTAGAACTGACAAGGTTGAGTTCTTGGGCTATATGATTGACAAGCATGGCATCCACCCTACAGATGCCAAGGTTCAAGCAATCAAAGAAGCCCTAGACCAAAATGCAAAACAGATTTGCAAGCCTTCCTTGGACTTATTAACTTTTATCACATGTTCCTACCTCAGAAGGCAACCATTGCAGAACCATTACACAGATTATTGGACAAAAAATCTGCTTGGGTCTGGGGCAGGAAGGAACAATCAGCATTCAACAATATTAAAAGACTAATCACATCTGATGCTGTACTGATACAGTTCTCTGAGAATTTGCCTGTTGTACTGACTTGTGATGCATCCCCTTTTGGAGTGGGGGGGATTTGAGCCACAGGCTTCTCAGTGGGAGGGAAGCCCTATTGCATTTTACTCTCGCACTTTGACCAAAGCAGAGAGGAATTACAGCCAATTGGACAAGGAAGCATTGGCAATTGTTGCAGCTGTCAAGAAACTCCATGAGTATCTATATGGGAGAACATTTACCATTGTCACAGATCACAAACCTTTGTTAGGCATTGTGGCAGGAGACAAACCTACACCCACTATCCTGTCACCAAGAATGCTGAGGTGGACTGAATTTCTTGCTGCTTATTCATACAAGCTCATCCACAAGCCTGGCAAAGACATTGGCCATGCTGATGCTTTGAGTCGCTGCCCACTTCCGTTTCACACTGAGGACTGTGAACCTGAGGCACACACCTTTTTCCTAGAAACTGTTGCCAAGCTTCCAGTACACGCTGCTGAAATTGCCAGAGAGACTGCCAAAGACACTTTATTGGCTCCTGTTATAGGCTGGATTAAGAAAGGTTGGCCTTTCAAGATCTACCTCACCTTGCCCAACCTTTTAAATCCAGGCAAACTGAATTATCTGTATTAAGAGGATGTATTTTGTGGGGTAACAGGGTGGTTATTCCTGCAAAACTGCAAAGAGAGGTTTTGGAAATGTTACATGAGGGTCATCCAGGTATTGTAAGGATGAAGGGATTGGCCAGGAGTTATGTATGGTGGCCAGGTATTGACAAAATGGTTGAAAACTGGGTTGTATCTTGTCCCAACTGTCAGGTAGTCAGGCCTGCCCCACCTCTTGCCCCCACACAGGAATGGGAATGTCCTAGGGACCCATGGTCTAGGATTCACATTGATTTCACTGGCCCTACCAGAGGGCACACCTTCCTTATTATAGTAGATGCATATTCCAAATGGAGGTCGTCCCTATGGCATCCACCACAACTGATGCTGTTATCAAGCAGCTTAAAAGCTTTTTGTAACCCATGGGTTACCTGATGTTCTTGTCTCTGACAATGGCCCTCAATTTACATCCAACCTTTTTGAATGCTATCTAGCACAACAGGGTATCAGACATGCCCTGACTGCCCCTGGGCACCCTTCAGCTAACGGCCGGGCTGAATGAATGGTACATTTTACCAAGGAAAAGCTTCAGCAATTGGGTCCTGGGGACATCACTGAGAAAGTTGAAAAACTTCTTAGTGTTCAGCACATCACTCCTAACTCATCAACTAACTTATCCCCAGCAGAGTTGTTGATGGGTAGGAAACTTAGGTCTCCCCTTGACCGCCTTCATCCCACTTACGCACCCAACGCACCACTAGATTCCACTTCCAAAGTTTGCACATTCAGTGTGGGTGATTCTGTTTATGCTAAGAACCTTATGGGTGAACCTTCATGGATTCCTGCTGAAATAACCCAAATCACAGGCCCTCGTTCTTACAGGGTACAAACAGAGGATGGAGTCCTCTGGAGCAGGCACATTGATCAGCTTAGATCCAGGTTACCTCAGGAACATCGCAATTGTTCCTCTCTGGTTCCCATACCTAATGCCTTTTCTAGGGGAGGGAGGAACATGAGGATAATCAGCAAGCAAGAATCAACCCCATGTGTAATGAGCCATTACGACAGGAACCATCCCAAAACCTGTCACAATGCCAAAATCCATCCTTACAAGTGGAAGATTGCACATCACTACCTGACTTGGGTGCTGACATTGGGTTGGAGATGGGTTGGGAGGAGAGACCAGATTGTAACAATCAAACAGGGTCTTCTTTCACTGGAAGCCCAAGTAGGGAAATGTCAACAGACACATTTCCTCTCACTGGGTGAGAACATTAAAACTTCTGAACCACGAAGGTCTCAACGTACACGTAAGAGCCCCACCTATTTAAAAGAATACATTAGATAGGTTGGGGTTTGGTATGGACTGAACCTAGTGGGGAGGGGTGTTATGTATGCAGGTTTGAATGTCATTGGTTTAGTTTGAACTGTTCTTGTAAAATGTCAGAAATGATTGGTTTAAAAAGTGTGGGAAAATCCTGCACTCTGATTGGCTGGCAACTGTGGCTGCTGGCTATAAGTAGCAGCCGCAGCCCAGCCAAATCGGGTCTGTTATGAGCTGTAGTCACTAATAAACTCTTCACTGAAGCACTCCGCGTCTGACTCTTCATGCAAACTTAACAGTACTCTTCATTGAAATAGGTCATCTACCAAAGCAAGTAAAGCAATGTTGGTTCCATTTCCCAAATAAAATCCTGATTGGAGGGTTGGAGGTTACCATTTTCTTGAGCCTCTTAAAAGCTCCGGTACCCTCTTAGTCTGCTTGGTATTATGTAGTAATTCTGCTCTTTGCTGTTGGGGCATGCCCAGGAGGTGGTGCTCACGCCACTCTATTGGTGCCTAGCTTTTAACCAGAAATAAGTATTTAATATCTTTGAATGCTGCCTAATATTTGTAATGGGCTTGAAGGGGCAGAACAAAGTGAAATTAAATCCATACATGATAGAGATGGGTTGGTAAGCAAAATCTGGACTCTGGAAGTATGATGAAACATGGGAATAAAATTAAATCTCACACAAATATAGGCCGATTAGGGCTTCTCTTTGACCTACAAAAAGTTTGTCAATAGCAGATGTGAAAAGGAGTACATTTGCACTATTATGACCAATGTGCCAACTTCAATTCCTCCAAAGCTAATCAGATTTAGTGATTGGCAGCCATGCTTCAGCCCAAAAATGACTGATACATCATTGCCATGCATTTTACTTGTGACTCCCCTGAAAATTGTTTGAAAGTTGCCATTGGGACAAACAGGATGGGCAAGCAAATATAAGATGCAAGGAACATATAATGCACTAATAATAAAGAAGGAAGTTAGATGATCAAGATAGATGGATAGATAGATAGATAGATAGATAGATAGATAGATAGATAGACAGACAGATGATAGATAGATAGATAGATAGATAGATAGATAGATAGATAGATAGATAGATAGATAGATAGATAGATAGGGCACAGTGTATGGGGTTGGTATTGACTTTAAAGTCCTGAGCAGTTTAGGACCTGATCATCTGAGGGGCTACCTCCAGTTATGAACATGCTCCAACCTAGATCAGGAGGGCCTTCTGAAATGCCCCCATTCCCAGTTTATCAAATACATGGGAATAGGCCTCCACTGGTGCAGCTCACATGAAATGTGCTCCTGAAGAATTAGCTAATGTTTGGTTTCCATTCTGCCAGCATTTAAGAATATACTAAAAGTACAGGCCATTTTGCTAAGCTGTTTAAATTATTTTAATAATTGGTTTTAATTGTTTTTATTTACTATGTTTATTATTTTTTTACCATTGGAAGCCACCTTGAGTGTTGGAATAAATCAAAAGGTGCAAGATAAATTCAATAAATAATAAATAAAATGTAACTAATCAGAAATGTCTTCTATACATATGCACTGTGAATTCACTAAGTATCTTGTAGTCTATTACTGCTGAGCAAACCAATACAGCTGTTATTTATTTATTCATCCGGTCCTTGTTGTGGTTTTAAAAAAAGTTTCTCGGCAATCTATGCAGTTATGACTAAAACAAACCAGAGGTTAATATATTTTAAAAGGTAATGGCATATATGAGGTAATCTTTGTACTCACGTTCTGACCACAATCACAGTCAGAAGATATTTGAAATTAGCTGACTTCCATTTTAAGAAAAGAGTTCAGTTGCCTGTTGCCTGTACAAATTTGAAAAATGTAATCAATTCCCGAACTACCTTATCTTATTGTAAGATGGGCTTTACTGAGCTGAAACTTCACCTCCCAGAATTCATAGTTATCAGAAGCCATCAAAGAGAGGAAGATTGTTGTAAGGAATCATGTCATGGTATTTTAATTGGCTTGCATGCTAATCGGAAACATTTTCTAGAATTATAAAAAGGTTTGATGATTTGGGGTTAACTATAAACTAAATTTCTTTAAAATCTGAAGAGAGTGGACAACTGCTCAGTCAGAAATTTCCCCATGAGCTTTGGTCAGGGCTGAACATCTTGAGAATTCCAATGGAGCCTTTGTAGTCTAGAAATGTCCAAAATATTTGGAATTTGAAACATTTTACATGCTACTATATAATTTTATATATAATTTTGTCGCAAACAAAATGCATGAATTCCTCATCTTACTAAGCACAGCCACATTCGATATTATATTTGTCTGTGAGACGTGGTTGAATGCATCTTTTCCAGACTCCATTACCACAGTCAGAGAATATCACGTTTATCGGTCAGATCATGAAATCCGTAGAGGAGGTGGAGTTGCTATCTTCTATAAAAAATCCCTAAATCTAAGATTCTAATTACACAGGAGCTTGCTCTTCCAGAGACCATCATTTGTGAACTGTCCTTAAATACCACTATCCACTTTTTACTATGCTACAGAGCCCTGATTATGACATAGTTCATGCAAACAAACTAACTTCACTGCTGACATGGGCTGCCTCTTATTTTCCTTGGTGACCTCAATCTACCTCTTATAAACTGGACCCTAAATGAATGTACATCAAAACTCATACATGCAACCCTGTACAATGCTGTTATCACACTGGGACTGGATCAGTTAGTAACAAACAACACTAGACTCAACAACTGCCTCGACCTCATCTTCTGTTACAGCTCAAACTCAGTTTATGGCCTACAAATACAAGAACCCTTTTCAAACAGTGACCACAGTATGATTGACTTTTGTCTCAATTTACGCCCTCACAAAGAAGATCATAATGATGGATCTCCAAAATACAATTTCAAAAAAGCCAACTATGATCTCATAGATGCCGACCTATCATCTCTTGATTGGCACTTTCTGTTCTCTAACTGTAATACTATAGAAGACCATTATAATGCATTCTTACTTGAACTTGAAAGAGTCATTAAACTATATGTACCATTAGTAACCGCTAAAAAAAAAAAAACAAATTACCCACAACAATAAGGAAACTTCAATCAAAAAAAAATCACTGTGGCGTAAAAACAAAACTAGCTACGTAGCAAACTTTAAAAACCGATACAACACCTTATGCCAACAGATAAAGGCAGAATGCACAAATTATTACTGCAAACAGGAGGAAAACCTCCTACATACAAAATCTGCCAGCGCCTTCTACAATTTTGTAAACACCAAACTTAAAGACTCAAGAACCATCCCACCTCTAAAGGGACCAAATGGGAAAGACTGCAACAACAAAGCTGTTAAGGCCAACCTCTTCAACACATTCTTCAGCTCACTCTTTGTAAACAGCAATGGCTCATGCCCCGCATTTCCTAGTCATACCACAACTAACTGCAATGATCTACTACATATTGACTTTACAGAAGATAACGTAGAAAAGGCACTACGTAATCTAAAACCATTCCTATCTATTGGCCCCAATGGATTATGTGCATACTTCTTTAAAAAGCTTTACTCTGCCATAGCGGAACCCCTAAGCATTATATATGATATATCATTCAGAACCAACTCCTTACCAGACCTATGGTCCTTAGCTACGGTCATCCCTATCTTCAAAAAAGGTGACCCCTTCCTGGTTGAAAACTACAGACCAATCTCACTATGTTGTGTCAAGTGCAAAGTCATGGAATCAATCATTAACCAATTCATCACCCTCCACTTAGAGTCAAACAACCTACTCTCCCAAAAACAATTTGGGTTCAGGAAAAAAAAATGTCCTGCAACCTACAACTCCTATACTGCAAAAACATATGGACTACTCTACTCGACCAGGGTAAAGCAATAGATGCAATTTACATAGATTTCTGCAAAGCCTTTGATTCAGTGGTACATGACAAACTACTGTTAAAACTAAACTCTTACGGCATTTCCGGATCCCTTCATAAGTGGATTACTGCATTCCTGTCAAACAGGCAACAAATAGTAAAAATAGGGAGCGCTATATCAAACTCTGCTCCAGTCAACAGTGGTGTCCCCCAAGGCAAAGTTTTAGGACCCACACTCTTTATACTCTATATAAATGACCTTTGTGATCACCTTATAAGCAACTGCGTCCTCTTCGTGGATGATGTAAAACTATTCAACATCACCGACAATGCTACTGTTCTTCAAAGTGACCTTGATTATGTGTCTGAATGGTCAAACATTTGGCAACTCCAAATCTCGACCAACAAATGCTCCATCATATTGGTTAAAAAAAATCACCAAAGTTCACCAAATACAAGCTAGGTGGTCATTGATGATCCTCACTCTGTCAAGGACCTTGTAGTTCTCATATCAAATGACCTAAGTGCCAGAGCTCACTGTAACAGCATTGCCAAAAAGGCATTAAGAGTTGTAAATCTAATCTTATGAAGCTTCTGCTCTGGAAATATTGAATTGCTAATTAGGGCATTCAAAACCTTTGGTAGACCAATACTCGAATACAGCTCATCTATCTGGAATCCGCACTGTATATCAGACATTAATACAATTGAGTGAGTCCAGAAGTATTTCATGAGAAGAGTACCACACTCCTCTGCTCGCAACAGAATACCCTATACCACCAGGCTTGAAATTTTGGGCTTGAACAATCTTGAACTATGCCGCCTATGGTTGGTCTTAAACATAGTACACAAAATTATCTGCTACAATGTCCTATCAGTCAATGACTACTTCAGCTTCAACCGCAACAATACAAGAGCACACAACAGATACAAACTCAATGTTAACCACTTCAAACTTGATTGCAGAAAGTATGACTTCAGCAACAGAGTGGTCAATGCCTGGAATGCACTACCTGACTCTGTTGTTACATCCTCTAACCCCCACTCCTTTAACCTCAAACTATCCACTATTGACCTCACCCCATTCCTAAGAGGTCTGTAAGGGGCATGCATAAGTGCACCATCGTGCCTCCCATCCCTGTCCTATTGTCCCCATTTATTTGTACCTATTTCCTGTATTCTTACTCATGTTTATACTTATACCTATTATCTTGTAAGTTTATTACAAATCAAATAATAATGTTTTGCAGATAGTTGGAAGAACAATTCTTGATGTGGAACATATGCAGTTCCCAAATAAGGGATAAGCCACATTTTGGCAATTAACAATAGGGAAGTCAGGTGACACCGCAATGCAAAATGTGTGTTGAGATTTTTTTATTGCTTAGAAAAGCCTGATTATGATTTAATGTACAGTAAGCATTAGAATTCATCTTTATAGCAAGTTTACCAGCTCTATTTTAAAACTAGTTTTCATGCTAAATTATTGTCTTTCTCTAGGCTTCTCTCCTGCTATGAATATGCTATAAATAAATACATATTACATATATTTGTAAATCTTCCTTCTTAATGAATGTATATTATGCATATTAACAATCTTGGAAATGAGTTATTCTATTCTGTCTTTTCCATGATCAAAGAAATGTTTTCAGGAGTAGGATTTTCTGCTCTTCCTATTTTAAAACTCCTAGAAAAAACTTCACTAAGGCTACAAAAATTATAATGTATACATGCAGATAATCAAGTAAAATGAAAAATCACAGACATGTCTAAGCAATAAATATAATAACCTGGTACACTACATGAGAATAGGTACTATCCTATCTAGCTTTCCTAATCTCTCTTCAGCTTTCAGTACCATCAGTCACAGTATATTTGGACTGACTGTGAGGTTTGGGGTGGGGTGCCATTTTGGTGTTGGTTTTCCTCTTTTCGTTGTGGGTGGTTTCACTTGGTATTAATGAGAGCATGGGGAAATTGAACCTACTGACACTCAGTTGTGAGGTGTCAAAGGAATTGATTGCCTCTCCCCTTTTAAATATCTACCTGAAACTGCTGGATGAAGTCATTTGTCAATTCAGGTTTTCACTCCAGATTATAAAACTGTCTGTGTAACCCACAGGCTTCATGCCAGCATTTTCCCTCCTTTTTGCCATGCTAAAATCACACCTCAATGCCAGTTTCCTTTCACAGCTATCGTTTTCCCCATACCATGCTTTGCATAGGAACTTCTCACTAGACTTCCAAAAAGAGAGAGAACAGTAAAGCTCCTTTATGCTATTTGCAGAAGATAATCAGTTGTTTTAGCACTGTATGTCTTTCACAATATCCTAAAATGAGTAGACCTATGCTGTTTTATTTGTGGAAGAAGAAGATGCATTTTTGCATTAATCCACTTTAAACTATTTTTACTGTTTACAATAATAGTTTTTTCATTACAATATCCAGAAATAGTTGAATTGGGCTGTTGCTGTTTGTGTGCCAGTCCTCCTATATTTATCACTTTTTTTTCTTTTTGCTTCTCTTTCAGTAATTAGGGCACAGGGCTACTTTATGAGTCCTTCCTCTTCCACTCTCACATACTCTCACATTTTCCCTCCACCCCAGGAAGAAAGAGACTCAGTTTCCCATCAGCTAGTCAGTTATGCTCATCCTATTCTATGGAGCTTAGCTTGTTAAGCAGTCATACTGAGTCAGCCTATCTTTCTCTTCAGAGTCCTCTCTGCTCTCTATATATTTTAATTGGGAAATGGGGAGATGGAATTGGAAAGGAAGGTCTCATAAAGTGCTCTTATTTCTGAAAAGAGGAACAAAAAAACAAAAAACAAATCAGCTCAGAAATCAATTTTGGTAGTAAAAATAAGATAGGGACATGGACATGAGAACATGGGAGCTGGACTAGAAGGCCTAAAAGGCCCCTTTCAACCCTATGATTCTATGATTGCAATCCCCAGAATTGTTTAGTGTCAAGGGCAGGCACTCTAAATCAGTAGTGGGGAGAGGTCTTGGGTTTAGCTTGGCAGCCCCTCCCTAATTGCTCATGCCACCAAACCACAATGATAAACTGCTGACTACTGAAATTCAATAGCAATCTACCCTGGCCCCACTATGCCACAATCTTGTTTGTATGTAATTTCCAGCATCCTGTATATAACTGACTATGGTTCTTGCTGCTTGAGACAATCTTAAACTTTTGAATTATCCAGCTCATCTTGAGGGATTAAGAACAAGTCATGAACAATCTAATTTTGCAAATTTGCTGTAGCTGTAATTAATTGAATTTGTTTGTAATGCTGCAGTTTATGCCAAAACTAATCCTTGCGAGTAGAAACAGAATCAGTCATGTCTTGACTATAACTAGCTTAAAGCAATCTCACATTATCTCACATATCACAAATCTTACATGCAGCAAGATAAGTTACAACATCAAGCACAACAATAGAATATTAATAGATACTATCTCCTAATCAGCGATAGGGATTTTCTCCCCTCATTTTGCTTCACCAAACCTAGTAGCAGAGACGGTATTCAACAGGTTCTGATCAGTTCTGGAGAACCGGTAGCAGAAATTTTGAGGAGTTTGGAGGACTAGAGATTTTACAGTATCCATCCCCTGCCACGCCCACTAAGCCACACCCACAGAACCAGTAGTAAAAAATTTTGAATCCCACCACTGCCTAATAGCATCCTATTTTATAATTATATGAGCCATTGAAATTACCAAAAAGGAAAAAAAGCATTCTAATAATGAACCTAATTGGGCTGTAAGTAAAAAAAAAAGTATCAGGAATGACATTTCTCTCCTTTATTGAAGAAAACTACATGGATGCACTAGAAACTGAATTTGATTTGAAAGAGATTTCACCTTTAATGACTCCACTTCTATATTTAAAAATCATGAACTGACTGTAGCATAGTCTGCTCAACAAACTATTAAACAAGTTCAGTGAACTTCTGGTAATCAGTTGGAGAAACCTTTGCCTCTTCTTGTGAAATGTTCTTAAGAACATTGAGACAATGTTTGGGAGTTTTTTAAAACCTGCAACTTTTTGCTATTGAAGGGTGGTTTTTGAAATTTTGCAACTATCTACACAGCACGTGCATCCATGCCCTTGTCATGTAAAAAAAAACAGAGACAGCAATTGAAAAGTTTTTGGTCAGTGTACAAACATTATTAACTAACTATGGAAATTTAGAGTGCAATTCTATATATGCCTACTCAGAAGTAAGAAGGTAGCCAACTCCCAGGCAAATGGTTGGAATGAGGTCTTCATTATTCATAGTCATCTCTCCATTAGCAGAATATTTTGTGGGGTTGGGTTCAAGACAAATAATTTTCAACAACATTCTGTAAATAGTTATGTAAGCATGATTGGAAGTTTTGTGAACTGTGCAGCAGCCTCATTCTTCAGCTCCAACAATTGGACTGTTGCATTTTCCTTAAATAATTTACTGTAGTTTCTTGATGAATGCATGTATTTGTATATACTGTATGTCTGAAGAGCAGCCAGGAAGAAGGAAAAGATATCTTTGACATGCAAAGGATATCACATTAGCTTCTGTGAAACTTAGCATGTTTCAGTCTTTATTTCTTCAACCACTGATATTATGCTGACATTTACAGTATTACTAGCAATGTGTAAAAAGAAACAAAAGAAAGTTTTGAATGTGATATTTTATTTTTCAAGAAACACAAACAAGTCAATAAAACAATATTTTTACTAAGACCAAAGTTTCTTTTTGGGGAAAGCAGAAGTAGGAGAGGTCATGTCAGGTATGTGGATGAAATGGGGTCAGATGAAAATTCACAAGATGAAGGGAAGATGTGCATTTTGCTTGATTAAATAACTCTCCTTTGTGACATAACTATGTCGATATAGTTATCATGGCAACAGTATAGAAGTGCTTTGCCATTTCGGCCTTCTGAGATACTTTGGATTTCTTTGGCTGTCTCTTATTCAAATAATGTTCCACCTGTTGTGTTAGGAGAAGAAAGTGTAGTATTGCACCTGAAAAAATTAATTTTGAGTCCCCATTCACCAGAATCTAATAACTATTCACTACTATGCAGGAAGGATCCTTTAGTGTATCAATGCTCCCAACCAACACATAGCCTAACACTGATCATTGATGTGGCATTGACAGAGGCTAGATGTGAAGGTAGTAGATGGATCCACACCTCAATCTTGCAGCTATGACAATAGTTATATACAGCCCTGGTGGATATCAGTTTCTGAACACAAGATGTTTTGCAATTTCAGAAAGCAATGAGCTTAGATTGTAGCTTATTTAGAGGCTGGCAGTCCAACTGAATCTACCATAGCAGGTTTCTGAGAAGTCATATATACACATACACACATATCTGTACTCTTAAGGGATTATTTGTAGTGTCATTGTCATCATCTTAAGAATTAAAAAATAATGTGATGTAAAAAAGTAGAATTATGAAATTACACTGGTGTATGCTTGCCTCTGCCCACATCTCTCTAAAGATGATATCTCATTTCAGAAAGAGGCAGCAGGTGCACGATAATCATCATGAATAAGAAACTGCTGTCAAAATGAACTGAAGGAAACAACATGTAACAGCTCAAACTGATCTTGCTGAAGAAATGACACTAATATTCCAAATGTTTCCTTACTGTTTTGATACGGTTTTGAAACTTCCATCAAGTCTTGGCATTTTGGTAAAACTGGTTGCCTAGCAACTACAACATTGTAACTTGCATCACATTGTATTATGTGTATTGCACATAAAAAGACTGTACATGTCCCTCCTTGTCTCTGTGTTTTGCTCTTCTAACATTGGTCAACCTCCAAATACAAAAGATTGCAGATATTTGTGCAGAACTGGGAAATATAGAACAGACATTGTCTTCAGTGCAAAAATCATAGAAACTGAGGATAACTCCCATTGCAAGACTGAATCTAAATCTGTTTGTCTTGAATATGGTGGGACTCATCTCCAGGGAGGATGAGTCTGCCTACCGAAATGAGGTGGACTGTTTGCTTTCATGGTGTGGAGACAATAACTTGGTCCTCAACATCAATAAGACCAAGGAGCTTAAAGTGAACTATAAAAGGAACAGATCAGACATCCAGCCCTTGCTTATCAATGGAGAGCAAGTGCAGCAAGTGGCCAGTTTTAAGTTTCTGGGTGTTACCATAAAAGAGGACCTGACCTGGGGTGCTCACATTACAGCACTGGTCAAAAGGGCCCAGCAGAGATTATACTACCTGAGACTTCTCAGAAAACAACAACTGAATGAAAAACTGCTGGTGACCTTCTACCACTGCACCATAGAGAGTATCTTAACCTACTGCACCTGTGTATGGTTTGCCAATTGCACAGTGGCAGATAGAATAGCACTCCAGAGGATTAACGTCATTACCCAGAAGATCATTGGTTGCCTTCTCCCCTCTTTGGGAGAGCTTTATAGCTCCTGCTGCCTTAAGAAAGTTCAAAACATTCTCAAAAATCCATCTCATCCTGGGCACCGTTTTTTTTAAATTATTACCATCTGGCAGACAGTACAGGATAATAAAAACGAAGACAAATAGGCTGAAAAACATCTTCTATCCCAGGGCAGTAACTCTATTGAATTCTACTGTACAGTGCAATATTAATGCAGTATCAGGGGTTTTCGATTCAATATATAGAATGTGAAGGATGTGTGTTTATGTTTATTTTCATAGTCATAATGTACACTGAAGATGGTATTTAATTTCATTGTACAAGGCACAATGACAATAAAGTAAACTAAATTAAATATCCCAGAAGCAACTTAATAATACTGTGTTATTGATGTGCTACATCCAATAATTTGCACAGTGTTCTTGCCTGTTAAAAGATTGATGCCTCAGACAGTAGTATTTTTTAAACCTAGGATTTTTTCTGGCATTAAAGTCTAAAGACTAATTACTGAAATGAGTTGGCTTTGGCTAACCATCGAGACATTCAGAATGTTATCGCTCATTCTCTGTGATTTCTCCTTATTTGTTCTTTGCTACCAGTAATGAACAAGACCAAAAGTCCATGTGTCATGCTTAGTAAAACTCATGATTCAAAATAGTTTTTGCAGTCAGACCTCTCTTCAGATCTAACATAAAGAAACTATCTAGTCATACTATTTAATCTGTGTCATCCACCAAAACTAAAATCAATATTTTCAGTAAATACTTTGCCTGTGCATTTTAAATATAATTCATCTCTTAAATGGTAGTATTATTTCTGCATGCTAATGTTGCCAGGACCAAAGAGATATATAGAATAGTCCCATTCTCAAAATTAAAGTAAGTATTGGTTTAGCTGATACTCAAAAGCAACAAAAAATATTTCTAAGACCCATTCATTTAAGAATGTACAAGAGATGAGCAACAGAAGTGCAAAACCACAAACCAATACAGGGTAAAAATAGGAGAGATAACTTTGTCTTTAGCATATATTTTTCATGAATAATATCTCAGGTGTACATACACTACCAATGGTAATGTACAATACACTACCATTGCTGGAAACATCTACCGTGAATCTCTGGAGGAAAATGTGGTCCATAGTTGAAAATACTGAAATACTAAAATCCTATGATCTGACGTCTGAAAAAATATCTCCTTAAAGATTCCTTTGGCTCCCCTCTTGTTAATGTTTAAAGGTCTTTGAAAATCCTAGGCCTTGAGTTAGTGTGGTGGAAATAATGTGGTTATAGGATTTTATAATATTTAATGTTTTATGGATGTATATCACTCTTTTCATTTTTTAAAAATTGTTCTTATTTTTTTTAAAAAAGACTTTATTAATTTTACAATTAAAATAAACAAACAATACATACACAAATGTAGAGAGAAGAAGAGAAACAGAATAAAGAAGTAAAGAAGAAGATAAAAGAAAAAAGCAGTAAGAATAAAGAAAAATCAAAAATGATTAAAAACAATTTCATCCTCGACAGTCTGTGGGTTATTATTTCTATCCTTATTTTATGCCATATTCACTAATAATCCTTAATACAAGTATATGATTACCACTACCATTATAAATTATCCTCTTCTATATAATGTTATATTGCCCATCTTTGATCTACCCATTCACCAGCAGTTCCAGCTCTCATAGTACATTGATGTTTCTTTATCTTTTAATGCTAGGGTTAATTTATCCATTTCTGCACAATTTGTTATTTTTTGAATAATCATTTCCTCTGATGGCGTATGAGGTTGTTTCCAACATTGTGCAAACGCCAATCTAGCTGCTGTCAGTATATGTAACATTATATACTTCGCTTTTTGAAAATTGTTCTTATATTTTTAATGTATGCCACATGCACAGCCTTCAACTTTTTGTAACCTCACTTTGTAGGGTAAGGTAAGGTTTATACAATCTGGAGAGAAATTTAGAAATCTTTCAGTCATACTATGCATGTACCTTGTTTGGGCCTACTGTGAGGCCTACTGAGTTTAGTGTAGTGGTCAAGGCATCAGGTTAGAAACTGGGCAACTATGAGTTCTAGTCCTGCCTTAGGTGCAAGGCCATATAGGTGATCTTGGGCTAGTCATTTTCTCTCAGCTTTAGGAAGCAGACAATGGCAAACCACTTCTGAAAACCTTGCCAAGAAAACTGCAGGGCAATTTCCAAGAGTCAGATACAATTGAATGAAAGAAAACAAAACTTTGGACCAAGCATGCTGTTTCTTTCCTTGGGAAAGAGGTCTAAAAAAAGAACTACCAATGGAAAGTAGTTAGAATTGGCATTATTTGTCACTTTACATGAGGCAGAAAACATATTTCAATCCTCATTATTGGCAATGTTCCCTATATTTCTATTAGGGGGTTGTTTATACTTCATTATTTTGGAAAAAGAAAGCATAAAAGATGCATACTTACGTGGAATGTATATGTGCTCATATGTTAGTTTCATTGAATAGATCTGAATTTTAAAAATATGAGTATAGCTTGCATGCAAAATGAATCTCACATTAACAGGAAGGATTTATCAGCAATTTTGTCTGTTGTCTGTGTACTATTTGCTGATGGTGATTAACTTCATGCTCATGGTCACTTCATGATCCTACCTTCACTTCATTTGGTTCTTTTATCTTATTCTCAATGTAAATTGGATACCTCTTCAGATGGAGAACATCTTGGGTCTGTATCTATAATAAGGTCTAAAGTGCATTATAATATCAAGTATATTTTTTCTAAAACATGCACAGAAGCAAAAAAATATAGTACAACCCAAACTAGAGACATATTATCCAGGTAAGTTGCAGAACCTAGCTGATCTTGGCTGATCTTGAAAAGCTAAGCAGAATCAGGATCTATCTAACACTTGGAAATCATCTAGAAATCCTAGGACTGTAAGGTAGAATGTGAAACAGAGAAAGCATTCCAGAAGAAGGCAATGGCAAACCCTTTCTGTATTAATGCCAGAAAAACCCCTATATATATTTCTGAAACTGCCAAGAATTGAGCATGACCCAAAGGAGATTTTATCTTTAAAGTGTATTCACAAGTGAAGCTTATATTATTTCATGCTTAAATAAAATGAAGCATAAGTAAAGAAGAGAGTACCCATTTAGTTTGCTGTTGTTTATTAACAACTTTACAGAGGAGTTTGAAGAAGAAGATCAATTTTTTTGGTACAGTAATGCAGTTGTGCTTATATTTAGTTTAATATTATAAGAAGCACCTAATATTAGCTGACACCGGAGATAACTACTTTGCTTTGGCAAAGTTTTTAAATGTAGCATAATCATGGATCATGCTGCATTACATAAAATAAATAAAGCCTGTTAGATATCTGCCAATGAAGATCATTAATCATTTCCTCTCATCTTCCCTGCCTGCAAATCTTTATAGCTGGCACAGCACAAGCTGATTTTTGGCTTGCCTGCCTTGTGACTCAGTTCATTAGGCAAAACCATGAGGCAGGTACAAACATTTCATCTTATATAAACTGTGAATGGACAACTACACAAAAGCTCTTCACATTCACCAAAAATGAGATTTCCTGGATCACCTTAGGGTAAGTCACTTGTTGGCACAGGCAATCTTAAAATTACAACATGGGCCCTTTGCAGTTTTAGAAGCAAATGAAGGTTACTCAATAATAGTCAGGTTATAAGTTATTAGCTTACATGTTAGCAGAAGTAGTACTGACAGATTTGGACTTTGGTGTTGGAGAAGACTCCTGAGAGTACTGTAGACAAGAAAACAAACAAATGGGTCATCAAAAATTCAGTCCAGAAAGGAGTAAGACAAGGGTGTCCACTATCGCCTCTGCTATTTATCTTGTCTTTAGAAGTGTTGCTAGCTGCAACCAGACAAAACCCAGAGATTCATGGAATTAAAATTAGAAATGAGGAATATAAAGTTCAGGCATTGCCAATGATTTGGTATTTATAGTGGAAGATCCAATGAATTGGGACCAATATTGTTGCAACAAATAGAAAAAATTGGGAAGTGGCAGGATTCAAAATAAATAAAACAAAACTAAGATGATAGTCAAAAATTGTATAACAAAACAGAAAATAGAATAAGAAAACATAATGGGAATGCAAATAGTAAAAAAGGTGAAATACCTGGGAATTTGGTTATCACCCAGATGTTCATCACTAAAGAAGGACAATTACGTTAAATTGATCAAGCAAATTAGGAAAGAACTGGAATTATGGGCCAAATTGAAACTGTCTCTACTAGGAAGAATAGCAACGTTGAAAATTAATATTCTACCAAAACTAATATATTTATTCCAAATGATCCCAATTAAATTAGGGAAACCTTTCTTTATAGAACTAAATAAAATGACATCTAAGTTTGTCTGGTTGGGCAAGAGGCCACGTATTAAAATGAAACTATTACAAGATAGCAGGAGCAGAGGCAGTCTTGGATTACCATAATGGGAGCTCTACTATCAGGCAGCGGTGTTGAATTGGATCAAGGACTGGATCAAATTAAGAGACAAGAGAATCTTGACATTAGAAGGACATGACCTCCTGTGGGAAAACAAAAGTAATGTACATACCTATTTTAATCAACATCTAATAAGGGACTCATTGATCACAATCTGGAAAAAAAATGAAAAATAAGCATTATATGGAAATCCCACGATGGCTGTCAACCATGGAAGCCACAATCCATCCAAATAGATTAGACCTGAGGAAAATGGTAAACTATGAGGAATTATTAGATAGTCAAGGAAAATTAAAATCAAATCAAGAACTAAAGGAAAATGGAATCATAATTGATTGGTGGCCATATTTGCAAATCCAAAATAAATATAAAAAAGACTTAAAAGATTTTGGTTTTGACAAAGGGCAGAATCAATTAGATAAAATCTTAATGGGACGGAACAAAAATTATAACTAAAATATACAAATACTTATTAGACTTCAAAATGGAAGAAGAAACAGTCAAAGGCACAATGATTGCATGGGCACAGAATTTTGGACACACTATAGAATTAGAGGAATGGGAGAAAATATGGAACATAAATTATAAGTTAATGGTATCCATGGCATACAAAGAAAATATGTACAAAATGTTTTATAGATGGTATTTAGCTCCAACGAGATTGGCAAAAATTATTCCAACAAAAGTCCCAAATGTTGGAAATGTAAAAAAGTTCATGGTACATTTTATCACATGTGGTGGTTGTGCCCGAGACCAGGACATACTGGCTCCAAATCAAAACTGGTTACAAGAGATTACTGGGTACCAGATTGAGCTCAGATCAGAAATCTTCCTCTTAGGAATCATCAAAGATAGATTACCGAAAAGTAAAATATTTATTGCTACACATTACAACAGCAGCCAGAATAGCTTTTGCACAGGTATGGAAAACCCAAATACCCCTAATGAAGAATTAATAATACATAATGTTATGTATGTAGGTTTGAATGTTATTGGTTTAGTTTGAATTGTTCTTGTAAAATGTCAAATAGGATTGGTTTAAATAGTGCAGGAAAACCCTGAACTCTGATTGGCTGGCAACTGGCTGCTGGCTATAAACAGCGTAGCCCAGCCAAGTCGGGTCCATTCGAGCTGTAGTCACTTAATAAACTACTGAAGCTCTTCCGTCTGACTCTTCATGCAAACTTAACACTGGCGGCGAGATGGGATTCCTGAAGAAGAGACGACCGGAAGACAAGCAGAAGAGCAAGATTAACACTGGCGACTTGCGCATGGGATCCCCTGAAGAAGAGACGACGGAAGACAAGCAGAAGAGCAAGATGGCTGCGCTGAACATCCCCCAGCCCCGCTCGATCCGGGCGGCAGAAGACTGGGAATCGAGGCGGATCGCCCAAATGTATTTGAAAAACGCCTCGCCGACTATCCCCAGAAGAGGAAGAGGCGGAATTCTCACGCGACCGCGTCCGGCAGTCTTCAAGATGCGCGAAGGCATTGAGGGAGCTGCAGAACTGAAGGTAATGGAATGGCCTGATTTAGAAAAGCTTTAAGAGCCCATTACCCCACAAGTATCGTGCCTCATTAAGAGACATGAGTTTTATCGCCGGATCAGGGGAAAGCGAAAATGTTAACGACTTCGGCAAGTTTAAGGACATTGGGGGTGCTTGTGAGTTTACCAATTTAGAAGAGGCCATCGTGATCGGTTTGTTCTAGGCCTTAAAGATAAGGTCTTACAGAGCAAATTACTAATGAAACCTAAGATCATTAAGGAGGCCATAGAGGAAGGCTGTTTCAGCGAAGAACCAAGTCCTCAGCAGCAGCCATGAAGAAAATTAACAAGGCCTCAAGCCATTCTGCTGTGGAAAAGTCCACAACAACCCATTGCGAGGAAATAGACTGATTCAGACTGTAGTGAGGTGGAGGAAGGAATATAGACTCAGAATGGAGAAGAAAAAAGGAAAGACCTTGGAAAAAGAGAGGCAAGAATTTTATTGCAGAGGCTGTGGGGCCACCCCACTGAATGCAAGTTTTTAGACACCATCTGCCTACTGATGAGAAAAGAGGTCACCTAGCAAGAGTCTGCAAATCATCCAGTACTCCACCTAGTAGGAAGAAATTTCCTGAGAAAGAATTCAAGCCCAACAATTTCAGTGAGAAATGGGCTTAACTCAGAAGCAAATGGAAAGAATGAAACTCATCAAACAATCACCATTGGTCATTCTTCACCCTTGAGAAGCAGAAAAGTACATGAAGGTATTCATTGAAGGAAGGCCTTGCCAAATGGAAGTGGACTCAGGCTCCTATTTATCTATGGTGTCATGGGACACTATTCACAGGCTACTCTTCAACATTCAGAAGAAACATTTCCAGAAGCAAGCACTGACTCTTAAAGACTACCAAGGGAACAAGATTCCAGTAGTTGGAACAAGAGAATTCAATGTGAAGTTTAAAGGCCACACCAAACGCTTGCCCCCTGACCATCATGTGGACAAGGATCGCCCAAGCTTGCTGGGACTTGAGTGGTTCAAGCCACTAGGATCAGAGGTGACTGGCATCAATCACTTGAACAACTCTGAATGGGAGGAGGCCTTGAAGTCTGAGTTTCCAGAGGTCTTCAGCTAAGGATTGGGCAAGATAGGAAACCCCTATCACTTTTAACTAGATCCAAAGGTGCCCCAATCTGTTTAAAGCTCAGAAGGGTTCCATTTGTTTTAAAGGAAAAAATTGATGCAACAATTAGACAAATTAATAGCTCAAGGGTTTT